>PVHX01013861.1:0-52843 GCA_004024805.1 Geosciurus inauris
TATATATATATATATATATATATATATATACACACACACACACACACATGAAACATCTTATATGACCACACATACATTCACAAACTGATTGGACCTCAAATGCAGAAATTGATAATAGTATAAGAAGTCTTTTTTAAAGTTCATTTACTTGTCATAAAATAGGATTGCATCATCTTAAGTAAAACTGTATGGTATATTAAATTTTCTAGGCTAGTTCCTAAAGTCACTTAACCTCACAATAAAGCTAAAAGAATGAACAGCATCAACCTGTGCGTTTATGAAGTTCTATAGCATAATCTCTCCCATGGTTTGACATAACCCCTCCAAAATTCAAGTGTTGAACTTTAATGGGCAATGTGATACAAGTAGAGGTGGGTACTATGAGAGGTTATTAGGCCATATGGGCTCCTCCCATGTGAATAGAATTAAAGCCATATAAAAAAGGCTTCACACAAGCTTAATCTCTCTTGTCTGCCATGTGGAGATACCTCCCCGCCCAGTGATACAACAACAGGGTGTCATCTTGGAAGCAGAGACAGAACCTTCTATTCCTATTCCCTGAAAGGTGATTTGTTAGTAAAAAATAATTTATGTTGAAGATATGACTTCTGAGGATCTATATGGACTATAGCAACTATGTATAACTCTAGGATTCTTGCCTTGTAATGATAAGACTGATGACATAATGCATATCTTAATTACTTAATTTGCTTTGAATACAAGCATGAATTATTACTAATTTTAGGAAATTCAGGATACAATTCAGATAAACATTTCTTACCCCAGGGTCAAAAAATTCTGTCTTTGGCATTCAGAAGAAATACATTCTCAAATTAGATATTGAAACACTACAGAATTCCCACATTGTAATATTCTTACAATCTCTGCTCTTATGCCCCTCCTCAAATTTTCTGACACAGTTATAAGACCAATAGTTTTTCACTAATAAAAAGTTTTAACATACATATAAGAAAAAGCCCATGTGGACACATCTTGTTTAGCTCCCACTGTTAAATAAGTGTAAAACTCTCAGTAACTGCCTTGTCTTAAATTCATAATAGCTAAACTGTGGAACCAACCTAGATGCCCTTCAATAGATGGATGAATAAAGAACCTGTGGTATATATACACAATGGAATATTACTCAGCATTAAAAGAGAATAAAATTATGGCATTTGCAGGTAAATGGATGGAGTAAGAGAGTGTCATGCTAAGTGAAGTCAGTCAATCACAAAAAAACCAAAGGTTGAATGTTCTCTCTGATAAGTAGATGCTGATCCATAATGGGGGGAGGCAGCATGGGAAGAATGGAAGAACTTTGGATTGGGCAAAGGGGAGGGAGGGGATGAGAGGAGGCATGAAAGTAGGAAAGATGATAGAATGAGAAGGACATCATTAACCTAGGTATATGTATGATTGGTATGATTGCACAAATGGTGTGACTCTACATCATGTACAACCACAGAAATGAAAAGTTGTGCTCCACTTGAGTACAATGAAATGAAATGCATTCTGCTGTCATGTATAACTAATTAGAACATATAAAAAATAAATAAAATAAGTAAATTTCACAAAAGACAAAAATCCAATTAAGAAAACCACTGTGATATTTGATAAGATATTAAAGAAGGAAAACTTACCAAATCTTAAACTTCCTAAAATTTGGTATACCCCGTGTATACTCTGCTTGATTATAAGGAAAGCATAACACAGGGAAAAACTCTTCCAAAAATCAACATGGAATTTTATTTTAAATAATACAAAGCCTATAACAGTTATTTTATGTATATTTTATTTTATTTCCTAGGCTTAAGATACTTTCCCTATTTTGTGCTATTTTTTACAGTGACCCTGTAAAAATTATATTATATCAAAACAATTAAAAATTAGGAGCTGGGAGTTTGGTCCAGTAGTACATCACTTGCTTGATATGTTTGAGGTCATGGATTTGATTCCTAGAGCCACAAATAATGGTATTATTAATTAATTAATTTTAAAGAAAATTCAGATGTAACACAAATCTAAGAACCATTAATGGCAAAACAATCAGTTTTATGAACCTACCACTATGATAATTTTTAATCAAAATATTTATGTAAATGACTAAAAGTCTATAAAACTTACAAAGACCACGATTTCCTTATCAGCTTCCCCACTAGAAGTCCAGCTCTTCAGATGCAAGTATTCAGACCTCTTTCTATTATTATTTCTTCATGACTGTAAATAATAAACTATTATCTTTTACATTGAACATGTATGAACATTTTTATTGGAATAGTTAACATTAACCGTTGGAATTCTGCTATATTAATATATACTTCATTTATATACTAATCCTCTGACCTACATAGTTATAACACTATTGTCAGCTATTCCATCAGCTGTACTTGCATTTTGTAGACACCATATCAGCATTGTCCAATTTTCAAGATGTTATTATCAACTCCTTTACTCTTGGACTCACTACTTCCCTCCACCTTCTGATTTTTCACTACATCATTTTACTTTTTATGTTTTCTAATAACATTTTTATTGTATTCTGCAACCTCAGCTGTAAAGGTCCAAGTCTTACTCCCTAAAAGTAGAAAAAGTTATAATTTATTTTTGTATCTTGTTCACCCAAATTTTCTGTTCCCAGGTGGTAATCACCTTCTTAAGGGGAAACCACTTTGTTATATTTATATCACATTGAAAAAAATAATCAGGACTGGTACTGTAGCTCAGTGGTAGATCACTTGCCTAGCATGTGTGAGGCACTGGGATGGATCCTCAGTACCACATATAAATAATAAATAAATAAAATAAACATCCATCAACAACTAAAAGAAAAAAGAAAAAAATAATCAAATAATTTGTTAAGGAAATTTAGCCTGAGCAAGTTTTTGGAGATTATAAAAATAATGATTATAATAATTATAAAGAGTATTTTTAAATTTCCAAGTCTTTCATGTGTAACCAGAATGGCACCAAGAAAATGAGATAGCAAGGGGATAATTCATATTTTGATACTAAGGAACTTGTAGTATAGCAAGAATCAGTCAACATTACAACTCATCATGTTCAAACATTGGTCATATATTCACTTAGCGCAGAGGTTGTCAAAAAGACTTTGCCATAGAAAGGCCAAGAAATGATTTTAAGAGAACTGCATTCATTCTTTGAAATATGAATAGAAATAGATCAAAAGAACACATTTTATTCTGCAAGTCTAAATCTATCATTATGAGTAAACATGTTTTTATTAGTAATTATCACAAAGTTTATACAGTAGAATTAAAAATTAATCCACAATGACTGGAAGTAGCTTCTTCTCAGTAGCATCTGTATTTACCCATTGGTCATAACATATTGATTGAATCAAAGCTTTTAAACTAAACAGGTACTGAGTTTTATTACAGCTTGCTTGTGATTTCTGCCTTTATGTTGCCTCTAAATTTATGATTATCTAAGTATTTTAATCCTCTGTGTCCTTAGTAAACTAATATTCATGGGCTAAAAATAAATAAATAAAAGGAATGACACAAAGGTTTATGATTCAAGCTTGATTTCTTCATTTTCTTTTTTGAAATATCATTTATGACTCTCTCTCTGTTGTATCAAAATCCCAGACAACACAGCCTTAAGTATAAAAAGGAATTTCACGTATAGTTTGATCTGAATTCTCACAATATAATTTATGAGACTTTTTTATAGAGTATCAGATCCTATGACTGGCTTTAACATCTATTCAGAAATAGCTGCACCCATTCTAAGTTTTACAATCTTCTATTCCAGAGTCTAGAAGAAAAGAGACTATATTTCCTGCAGAGCTCTCAGAGTAAAGAGGAAGACTTTTACTCAGAAGATACCAGCAAATATTTGCAGCATATTCTTGGTTCAAACTAATGCAGAGACCAATATTTGATGAAATTAACATAGGCAAGCGATTGGACTCCACAGATTTAGCTTTCAACCAGGTTGGCTCGATTTTATCCAAAACATAGATCTATGAATAGGACAGGTACTCAGAGTTCTCGGAGTCGAGATGCAGTTCTGTTAACCTGGAGGAGGAGTTGGGAAGATGAAGTGGCAAAATCATTTCATTGTAAGTGGTTAGTGGTATACAGTTGGTGTGTATACATAACAAACTACTAGTCTAAGAGTTCAGACACAGTAATTCATTCACTTAGCCCCTTAACTGAGAATTTTTCAAAATATGAAGAGCCTCCTCCCCATTTACTCAGTGCTGGGGAATCAGAAATAGGACCTTTAACATGTTAGTCAGGTAATCTGCCACCGAATTATACCTTCTAGTGTAGAAGAGGTTAATTTTGAATGACCAAAATGATGAACTATTCCTTATATATATAGTTAATGTGCTATATACCTTGTATGTGTGGAAGCTCTTGAGCATTAAACAAAAAAAAGACAGACAAAAATTTCATTTGTCAGGCCAAAGTGTTAAAAATTTGAAGAATGCCTGAGGCAGAGAAGCTCAGGAAAATATGAGTAAAATTGAACTGAAGGTGAAATATTTTATTTGAACAGTTTGAAATGAGCAGTAGAGAATTTAAAACTTAGTAGAATTATAGTTTCTTAGGAATTCTTTGTTTTACCTGGTTGAGTACATTTATTGAGATAGATTATTTAATCATGTCAAGGGAAGGAGCCCTGAAGGAGAAACGGCTGCATTTCTCCCATGATAAGGTTTAAAAAAAAAATGGAAAACTCTTCTCAAAAGCACTGAAATTTGAAATCTTAAGAACAACAATATCAACTAAGAAGGCACGGTAGTGGGCAATACTAGTGGCTAAAGAGAAAAGTCAGGAGAGAGAAAAAACACCCAGGGTAGGAATATATCTGTTCCCCAGAATCAGTAGTGTATTCCTGTGAAATGGAAAGAGGATGCATTCCTTCCCAGGTGGTTCTGGCTGAAGAACTACAGTTGAGGGAGGCAGCAGCACCAAGGAGAGGTTAGCAATGTGGCTCTAGAGTCCAACTCTCAGGGTTGATATGCTTAAGATCCTGGCTGTATCACTGAGAAATTGTGTCATTTTAGGCAAGTTGTTTAGTCTCTCTGATCCCGGGGCCTCTGAAAGGTAAAATGGTGGTATTAATATTTCCCAGTTCTTTGTGTTAATGTGATAAAATCATGTAAAGCTCACAGAATGGCATTTGATTTTCAGAGCACCTTTAACAATCTTGCTAATCATAATACCCAGGTGAACTTGAGTTTATCCTGAATCTAATGTAATTGTACTCTGAAAGGGCAGTGGATATTTTGGGAAAAACACAGATAAAAAGACTTCTAAATGTACCATCACAGAGGTCCATTACTCATCACAGGTATTGCTGCTCACTCAATGGTCTAACAGAAATATTAATCTTTCTGTGTGTCTACATTGTATTTTCAACTCTTTAAAGGGTTAAGTTTAACCTTTTATAATCCTCTTTTAATTCCACTGTTTTTTTTTTTACCTGTGTATGAGTGGCGTGGGAAAAATGGTTTCAGTCTCTCATTTGAGATCTCCATGTAAATGCTAATATTGAATGTAATGATCTAGAGTCAACAAAATATAGCATACAAAATACACTGTTAGTATTTGATTCGTTCATAACTAGTCAAAACTGCGCACTAGTTATACTGATGATATCTTCCTATTGAAGTCAGACTCCAACTTGGCTTTAGATCAGAATTATCTGTGGAACTACTTTTGTTAAGGACAAATAATGGGGCCTACTTATCAAGAATTTAATTCAGTAGATCTAAGTTGAAACTCAAATATATTGATTTTTAAGTTTTTCATTGGATGATTCTGATGTGCAATCTAGTACCAATAATGATAACTATTGGTTGCTTACAAAGTACCAAGCACTGTTAATGTGGTTTATATGAATTAACAAGTGTTAATTATATGAATCTTCAGGATGATCCTATAAGCTACCCTTCCAATTTCACAAATGAAAAAATGGAGGTAGGTAAAGGAAGTTTAAGTGATTAGACCAAAGCAACATGGCTGGGCAGAGGAGGAGCTCTGATTAAAATCCACATAGGAAGTGTTGGTCCAAAGGACACTGATTGCTTGTAAATATTAGAAAGCAATGCAATAATTTGTCTACCAGTTTCAAGAAATAAGTTGAGATTAATTCCATGAGGAAACTGCCCTCTGTAGTTATCTCTAAGGCATGGGGCAATTCTGTGCTGCACCACAGCAGGAGCTTCTTGGGATCTAGCAGTGGGCTTTTGACAGTCCCTGTCAGGGTCAGGACTGAGATTGATCAAAACTGTTAGGAGAAAGCTTCTAACATTCAAGTGATGTTGAGTTACAGACATGATTCTTCAGGAATCAAAAACTGCATGTAGCCAATTTATCAGCCTTGAGGAAGGCCACTTACTTTCCCCAAGAAGAGTTGACCTAATTCAGGAGAACGAACTGGAGGATGGGTTCATGGTCTTATCAAACAAGAATGAAAACTGCTCCAAGCCTGAGTCTAGGGTTTATCAAAAAAGAATGAAGGACAAAGCTGCTAGAGACATTAATATCATTTGAGATTATAGGAGAGAAGTTGGGATGAGGCACAAGGATAAACACATAATAATATTTGTGTCCATCTGCTTCTGTGTACAGTTAATTCTTGCGATATTTTCAGATAAAAGTGTTTGCTGTCTTTCTTTAGAAATGAGAAGTGAGATCTTATTCTGATCTGAAGCAAAAGACACACATGCTTACATTTGATTGCTAAGAAACCCATGAATGTGATATAATATTCAATCAAAATAATTTAAATGCATGTGACATTTACCATTTAATTATTTGAGTTAATGTTTATCAAAAGTATCTTTATACAAAAATTGGAATTTAGAGTCATTTTAAAGAATTCTCACCTAATATGAACTTTCATTATGGTAAATGTGAGTTATTAATGAGAATTTTTGCTTTTCAAGTTTTGTTGTTTCTAAAATAATCAAACTAGCTCTTGGCAACAAAGATACTTTAATATTTTATTCAAGCTACATCTAATCCTTAAGCAAATAATAAAATAATTACCTTAAAACTTTTAAATGTTTGGTTAGAAAATGTTGTTTCTCAAGTCCTGCCTTGAATTAACTTTAAAAAATATTTCTGAAAATTTTATGTATTTGACTTAAACAAATGGAAACTGGTAGAAATATAAGAGAAATAGAGAAACACTGGATGCGACATGGGGGAGGCAGGGGGCAGGAAAGGGGAATGGGTATAGTAAAGATGGTTGATAAACAATATATATAAATATATATATATATATATACTGTTCATTGAAAGTGCATATAAAGACGTTTAATATGAAGAATGTAATCTGCTTATAATTTTGTGCAAAGTTAGAAAAATTATGATTGTAACAATTTTTTTTTCTATTTGCCTCAACAAATGTTTTCAGTGAATAGTGTGTACAGCTTCTGAAAATTTGTTTTTTTCTGTTATGTTTGATAACATGTATTAAAATGCAACTTTTGAGAAAAAAAAATAAAGCAAAAAAAAAAAGAAACTTCTATAAGAATGGAACTAGTTGCTATCTCAGGAGGATAATGGAGAAACAAATCTATTATAAAGACAATTGTAAAGTTTTATCCCATGTTTGCACATACACAAAAGGACAAAACAAGTTATTTTATTTTATATTGCTGTCAAACACAGATGTGCATACTATATAGCTGGTACAAAGAAAATGTTAAAAGTTTTTAAAATTTTAAGCTGTATTGTTGATCATATAACCCCTGTGAATATCAAAGCAACCCAAATAAACTTAGCTGACTTCATGAGATATCTAGGTATCCTGTCACATCCTAAAATCCATAAACTAAATCTCTCTACATAATGAAGAATGATTTAAACTTTACTAAAGGCACTGGAATATATTACTCAGATGATTACATTCTTATCACATAATGAATTTACATTCACATGCATTGACAAACTTTCTGAATTTCTCTTCAAGTAGTTGGCAACTTTAAATTTCTTCTGTCATTCCTCAGTAAATCTGATCCAGTAACTACACCATTCCAGATCATTTTTTTCCCCTCCCTGGAACAATGTTTACCACTTTAAGTACCCACTCTCTTGATTCCAAAGATAACATTCTCTAATATTAAAGAGAGGAGGCCTGAACTTTTCAGGATAAGGACAGCAAGAGGCTACTCAGGATTCAAAATATAACTGCTCTAAATTGAGATGTGCTCCCAGTTAAAATACATAAAATATCAAAGATTTACTATGAAAAAGAATATAAAAATTTCATCAAATGTATCTTACTAAGAGTTGGAATATCATGTTTTTGACATGTTGGATAAATTGTGATATTACATTACTTTCACCTATTTTTTATTACTTTAAAAAATGACTACTAGAAAAAAACATGATTACACAGAGGCTTGAGTTTGTGGCTTGCCTTCGACCAGTACTGTGAGATCTGAACTATTTTAATTATCAGATGTCAGAGTTTGAAATACAAAACAATAGTACTTAAGGTGTTTGATTAAGTTAAATGAGGAAAATCCAAATTATTTTTTATCATTTCTTGTCTATCAGATTGTCACAGAAAAAGCTAAGGTGGACTTTGCCTCTTCTGTCATTCTTAAGCTGCTATAAGTTTTATTCAAGGTACTTTGTTTGTACATAATGAAAGCATATTCTAGTCAGTTTAAAAAATACACTTTGAACCTGTGCTATAATCATATTTGATCGTTTTTAACCCAGCAGGCAGTCACATAGAGCTCAGATTCTAACAACAGCCACATATCTATTTTCACTTTTTAACTGTTTGAAGAGATGCATTTTCTTCAGTGGGGCTTACAGAAAAGCTTAACTCTGATTTCAGCAACAATTGGTTGGGTCAATGGCTGTAATCACAGTAGACATCAAGTTTTTGAGCCTTGACTTGCTAGGCAAAGGGGATTGCTCTACATGAAGGAGGTAATTTCATGCTTGAATAACCCTGCACTATTAAATCAGAAAATTGAGTTACAGTCCTCTCACATCATGGACCCTGCTGCAAGCAAGCTTGCCTCTAAGGAACATTTGAGGGAATTTCATGAAGAACAAGATGCTGAAAGAAATGCACACACAAAGGATACCAATGAGTTGACTTTTATGATCTGACATTTTTCTTGCTGTAAAATGTTTCACTTTCATGCTTTTTTATGGCTTTTATAACCAACTGTATTTGACATATTAAAGCTAATGATAGAAAAATTCAAGCAGCACTGCTACAGGTATACAAATGCGAATCATTTTCTATTTTGTATTTCTTTCTTTCTATGAGATGAAGTGACTTTTACTAATGTGGTTAAAAAATTTTAGTTATCCCTCAACTATTCTCCTCCATTCCACCTTTGCAGAAGTGGATGGAAGAAAAATATGTGGCAGTGTTGATATTTATTAAAATGGAAATTGATGGTACTTTTGTGTTTGTTATGCAATTCAATCTATTTTTTTATAAATAAACTTCTGAGTTTATCTGTCACAGTCAGCTTGGGCTACCTTAACAAAATATTTTAGGCTGGGTAACTTAAACAGTAGGATTCATATTCTCATAACCCTGGAAACTGGAATTCCAAGAGGAGGGTGCCAGAATGGTCAGATGTTGGTAATGACTCTCTTCCTGTTTTACAGATGGCCACCTCAATGTGTGCTCTCATAACTTCTCTGTATGCTCATGAGGGTGGAGTGAGAAGAACAGGCTATCTAGCTTCTTCTCTTCAAAGGGTACAGAACCTATCAGACCTAGCTCCTGCCTTCTTTTAACCATTAGAACCTCCCAAAGTTCCCATTTCCAAATATCATGAAATGAGGGGCTGGATTTTAACCTATTAATTTTGGGAAGACACAAACATTCAGTCCCTAACATTGTCCAACTTTTCAGTCTTATATATATCATATATATAATTAAAATTATCTTGTATTTCTATTCACTCTATATGTGCTATCCTAGAACTTCAGAAAGGACAGTAGCATAAATAAATTATCCCAGATTCAAATGTTTTTCTTATATTATCTAATTCAAAAAATATTGTCCAGTATAACAGTATGTATGTGGATTTGTCTCTGTACCTTCTATTCTGTTCCATTGGTCTTCATGTTTGTTTTGGTACCAATATTATATTCTTGTTACTATAGCTCTGTAATATAATTTAAAGTTTGGTATGGTGATGCCTCCTGCTTCACTTTTCTCGCTAAGGATTGCTTTGGCTATTCTGAACCTCATATTTTTCTAAATGAATTTCATAATTGCTCTTTCCATTTCTATGAAGAATGTCATTGCAATTTTAATGGGTATTGCATTAAATTTGTATAATGCTTTTGGTAGCATGGACATTATGATAATTATTTATGCCTATCCAAGAATATGGGAGATCTTTCCATCTTCTAAGGTTGTCTTCAACTTTCTTTAGAGTTCTGTACTTTTCAATGTAAAGGATCTTTCATCTTTTTGTTAGATTGATTCATAAGAAGTATTTTTCCTTTGAGGCTATTGTGAATGTGATAGTTCTCTTAATTTCTTTTTTGGTTAATTTATCATTGGTGTATAGGAATACAATAGTTTTATGAATGTTAATTTTATATGCTGCTAATTTGCTGAATTTGTTTACAAGTTTGAGTAGTTTTCTGGTGAGGCTTTTTGAATCTTCTAAATATAAGATTGTGTCATTGGCAAATAGGGATAGTTTGAGCTGGAAAGCAATATAAGGATTCCTTACAAAACTTGGAATGAAACCACCATTTGACCCAGATATTCCACTTTCTTTTATATACCCAAAGGACTTCAAAACAGCATACAATAGTGATGTGGCCAAATCAATGTTTATAGCAGCTCAATTCATAATAGCTAAGTTATGGAACCAACCTATGTGCCCTACAACAAATGAATGAATTAAGAAAATGTGATATTTACACACAGTGGAATATTACTCAGACATAAAAAAGAATTACTTTATAATATTTGCTGGAAAATGGATAGATCTGGAGACTATAATGCTAAGCAAAATAAGCCAATCCCCCAAACCAAAGTTCAACTGTTCTTTCTGATATGTGGATGCTAACATATCACATACAGAATAAAAGTTTAGTAGATTAGACAAAGGGAAATAAAGAGAAGGGAGATGGAAAAGGAATAGGAGAGACAGTGGAATGATTCTGATATAACTTTCCTATGTATGTATATGAATACATCACAGTGAATCTCTACATCATGTACAACCACAAGACCATAACCCTAATTAGAATAAGATGTAATCTGTTTAAATGTCAAATTATACTCTGCTGTCATGTGTAACTAAAAAGAACAAAACTCTTTTAAAAATTCCCCTAATTTATAGGGTTATTAAATCTTATAGATTAAGAAATTGAGGAATATTAAGTTTAAACCACTGATTAAAGAATGTTACAGTTAGTTATTATGTCATGGAATCAGGGACTTAAAAATATTTCAATCTAGTGTGATGTGGAAAAAGGATGAATGAAAGAGCATAATGCTTTTTTCCCTATGATAATTTTATTTCCAGTATAATATTAAGCAAAATATGAAGACTCACATCCTACTCAATTTGTAATATATCAATACAAATAAAATATTCACCAATCCAAATTTAAAATAATTTCTGTTTATCAAATATGCTTTGCTGTTAAAAGATTAATATGCTTATCGTTTTCTGCTTTAACGTTAATAAATACTAACTAATTTACATACAGAGATTTAGCTGGGTTCACAATCACAGCATCATTTTGTGTTTTGTTTTCCCCAGCTGGCAGTTGGCCCAGTAATGAGCTTTATTCTTATTCAACATGGATGTATTGTATAACTCCAATTTATAATAACTCTTAATAGACCTAATTAAAAACATCTTGTAACAATGAATCTGTGCTATGTAAACTTCTATTTTGTCAGTCTAGTAGTCACTCCTTTGTTCTGTTTTCATAGCTACTTTTTATTTGGGATTGTTGACATCCCGTACTGCATGCATGCAGTTCAAGGAGAGACGACCCTGACTAATATCTTTCTCATTACTCTTTTTGGCACAGATCATTCATCTGCCAAAACATAGGCAAATGAGTTCCTTTCTTGTGATACCTGGACATCAGTACGCTGCAGTCAAGTTACTGCAGATAAATATTTGAGAGACCATATTTTTAACCATTTGGGAAAATCTGTGTCACAAAAGAGCAAATGAAGCACATGTAGAGAGACAGACAGAACTGAGAGAGAGCAGGAAAGATGTCTGATTCCCAGACAAACCATTACTTTTTCCTTGGCTTAATTTTTCCTTGAAATCACCTAGGAAATCTGTATCAACTCAAACAAACTAGGATAATCTATATTATGAGAGCCTTTCTGGTGACCAGATGTGAATTGTGTTTTTGTGTCTTGAGAAAAAGCTAATAAGAATTTCATAGGAACAGAAAATATTGTATTTTTATTATAATGTTAAAAAAGTCATTTAATATCTGTAATATTAGAAAATAGTTGTAATTCTTTCTCCCTATTTCTACATTTTATTGTTTACATGGTCAGTTGGCTGTTCGGTCTCCATATAGTCTTGAACACATATCTGTTGATTCCACTGGAGTTCCTAGAGCATTTAATGGGCCACACTGTAGTAACGATAAGTGATAAATTTTTCAGACTTATATGTTTATGAATGTGCCAATGGACTGACTAACCCAAACTTGCATAGTCAAGAAAAGATATCCAAAATCATCATGAAGTAAATTTTTAGGATTTTTCTTCTATAACTTCCTTACTCATTCATTCTCAACTCCAAGAAGTTTCTGTAGAAGGATTAAATGACAAAAAGTTACTAAAATTATATTTGATATTTAAAAAAACACAACTGTGTGTTTAATTTACAATTTAATTTAAAATAAGATGTGTTAGGTGCAAACTATCTGATTCTAGAGTTTTACCTTTAGTAAAAAGTTATTTTTCCATCTCTGTCAAGCAACATGTACAAGTTTTTTGTGTCAATCATACCTCAATACAGTCGTTTTACAAAAAGAAGCTACTAATTGTATTTTAGTGTATTATCACATTTTTAAAAATGAACAATTATCATAAAGGACTAATATGTTATATCTTCTTTTTCCAACAACACACAACTCTGAGTCCAATATTCTTCATATAACTGAAGTAAAGTAATCATTTTAAATGGATTGAATGTGGAAGCAAATATGAGATTTCAGCAGTTTTCTATTAGAGTAGGCATTAAAGAGACTAATAATACCTATCCTAGTTTCTAAATTTGTAAAATCTAGTTACTTTTCATAAAACTATCTTATTTAATGTATAATGGGTTTATTATAATTTATTATTATTTTAAAATAATTCAAAAAGTATATACTCAAAATTTTGTTTTAATTTTCAATACCACAAATATCATTATTTATAATCTACATAAGTGATCTTTAGGTTCTTTGAGAATTTTCAAAATTGAGATTTGAGAACTGTTGATATATTGTTCCATACCCACAGTGGAAAAGAAGAGTCCTGTCATGTTTTGGATCTGTAATGTTCCACAAAGTCTCACATGTTGAAGGATTGGTCTCCAATCCAGTGATATTCTGAGACAGGGCTTTTGGGAAGTGACTGGGTCATGAGGGCTCTGACTGCATCAATGGATGAGTTCATTAATGGATCCATAGCTGAGGCAGCATTGGGAGGCAGTGGGTACTATAGAGGTGGGACCATCTTGAAGGGCGTGGGTCCTTGGGGGTGTGTCCTTGAGGACTATACATTGCCCCCATAACTTCATTTTCTCTGCTTCATGGTCTCCATGATGTTAGCATATTTCCTCTATCACATCTATCTTTTTTTTTCTTTTTTTCCATTGGTTCTTTCAGTTATACCTGACAATACAATTTGACATAATTATAGAAGCATGGAATATAATTTGTTCTAATTGAGTCTCCAATACTTCACCTTCCTTGCCATAGACCCAAAATCAACAGGGCTTATCATGAACTGAAATCTCTGAAACATAAGCCAAAATATATCTCCCGTCCCTTGTTTTTCTTAGATATTCTATGACAGTGATGAAAAGGTGACTAACACAGATTCTTAATGACCCCAGAATGGAAACAACATCATTGCATGAAAAAAAAAAAAAAAAAATCAGCCACTTCAGGTTCAGACTAGTTCTGTTCAAGGCAAAGCAGACACAACTTTCAAACCTACAGAAATTATTCCACAAATTCACAAAAAAACAGTACTGTACTAATCTGCTGCTTTACAGTTTTTTACAACTAAAATGCACAGAATAAATAAAACACAGACTTGATTTTAATAGTAAAATGATTGGCATAACTTTGGTAGTCAGAATGTATAGGATTGAAAGTTGGTTCTTCAATTTAGTACTACTGTAGCCTAGGCCATTTGACCTCTATATGCTTTATTTCCTTTTATGTACGCAAAGGGAACTATGAAGAGAACCAATATGAATGGATCCTAAGACTAAATCATTATCCTTATAGGAAAGGCTAGCATATTGTTATGGTTTGGATGTGCGGTATCCCCCAAAAGCTCATGTGTGAAACAGTGCAAGAAGGTTTAGAGGAGAAATGATCCACTCATGAGAACCATAATCTAATCAGAGAATTAATTCCCTGATGAGGATTAACAGACTGGTAACTGAAGGTGAGTAGGTGTAGCTGGAAGAAATGGGCATCGAGGACATGCTTTGGGCAAGTTGAATCTCTTTCTCTCTTTCTCTCTCCTTTCGGATCATCATGTGAGTCACTTCCCTTACCATACTCCTTTCTCCATGATCTTCTGCCTCACCTCAGTCCCCCAAAATGGACATAGCTATCTATGGATTGGAACCTCTGCAACCATGAGCCACAAAATATACTTCTCCTCCTCTACAATTGCTCTGGTTGAGTCTTTTAGTCACACAGTGAAAAAGCAGACAGAAACACATAGTGTCTGATATTCAGTTGGAATCCTTTAAATATCATTCAGAATTTCTATTGTTATTAGTATTGCTATTATTCTTATTAGGTTCCGTTATTTAAAGAGCTACTGAGAGAGGAAAGATAATTGATGACCAAAGTGTGTGAAGGAGAAAGAGAAAAATTCTGAAAATTTTAAGAAATTCAATAATCATGGACTTTGTTTGAAATTTATATCATCCTTAGATACTAAAACTGAATAAATGGTGAAATGTTGGTATGTGTTTATCTGCAATTCATTGCCTAAATAAAGAAAATTATTATTGACAATCTCTAAGAGACATGCAAATGTAACATTCAATTACCCTGAATCAAATAAGAAAATTATTCATTTCTATTTTTACATATGAAATCCAGTAACTACATAGAGTGTATTTAAATATAAGTGCATTATAGTTAAACATTATGAGGCTACAGTTCATGCTGTGAAAATTTATCTGATTTTCTAGTTTTTAAAACACAATGGCATTGCTTCATCTTCAAGTTTAAATTATTCATTTGGGAAAAGCACATATTCACTTTAAATCAATAATAAAACTAAGATTATTTTTTATTAAAGAATTTACCAGAGAAGAATATGTTAATGTAAACAGAAGAAACACTATAGTATTAAATGAATGCTTTATTGCTATGAAAGCTCATGAATATTTCGTTTTCAGGGGTAAAATATTTTTCATTTAAGAAATACAATCACATTTTGTTAGCATCTCTCTGGATACTGATTCAATTACTAAAATCTATTCTCCAAAGTGGTGTTGATTAATAAACAATGTATTTTAAATATGGTCTACAGAATCATAAATCATAACTAAATATATAATAATTAAAAATGAATTAAATGTGAATAAATATATCCATTTAACATGTTTTATCATTACCATACTGATAAAAAGATGTGCAGTTAATGCAAGGCATGATGGTGCACACCCATAATCCCAGTAGTTTGAGAGGCTGAAGCAGGAGGATCATGAGTTCAGCATAGCAACTCAGTGAGGCCTTAAAGCAACTTAGCGAGACCCTATGCCTAACTAAAATATAAAAAGGGCTGAGGATGTGGCTCTGTAGTTAAGCACCCCTGGGTTTAATCCCCAGTATAGAAAAAAGAGGTATACAGTTAATGACACTGAAAGATAATGAAATGAACATACAAAGCAGATTAAGAAAAAACTCATAATCATTAAATCTATGACAATAATACACAGATGATTTATATCATATGTTAGATATAAAAGTAGAGATACTCATAAAAATATTAGTTTATGAATATAGATTTACAATTCTGTATAGCAAACTTTTAACTAAATTTATTGGGTAATGATTTTTAAAATCTTTCTATATAAATTTTAAACATTTTCCCAAAATATGCAACATTTAAAATCAGAAAAAAAAATTTTTTCAACCAATACATGTAACTAGAAAGGTATAACTTTCAGTAAGAAATCTTAAATGCATATTTCAAAAATGATATTTCTACTTAATTTTTAAGTAAGTGCTTTGTTGAAGAAAAATGGACCATAAAAATCAAAGAAATAGAATGATGTACCAAAATATATTTAACACACTATTTATGTCAAAGCAATTGTAAAGTAATGAAAAATTAAAGAGCAGTACTATACAAAATCATATTTTTATTTTTGTTATTCAGGAAACCAATATCTATGTCACTACAAGTCTGCATGTATTTTGGAATAGCTTAAGAATCACTGAACAAAATGCAGAGTAAAACAAAATGATTTTGAGAAGGCTACAGATGTCACACATTATTTTTCAGGCACTGATGCCTTCAATGCCATCTGTGTTATGTGTGTTTGGATTGGTTTAAACAACTTGACAACACCTTCATAAATTGGTATTCATGCTGAGTATGTGAATTGCACTACAAACTAAGCAATATATTTCAGTAAATTTTGCTGTGAAATTTGTTTTTAAATCATCCATATAATAAAATGCACTCTAAACCAGCTATTAAGA
Source organism: Geosciurus inauris (assembly GCA_004024805.1). Classification (NCBI taxonomy): domain Eukaryota; kingdom Metazoa; phylum Chordata; class Mammalia; order Rodentia; family Sciuridae; genus Geosciurus; species Geosciurus inauris. Next base: position 16,929 of record PVHX01013861.1, read on the forward strand.
AATGCATGTCCAAAAACATCTGCCTCTCAAAGTTTCTAATTTGATATGCAGTTAAGTAACAAATAGGAATATGTCAGTTCACTGAAAACACTTTTTAAGTTTTTATCATGGAAGCAGATCCTGAACCCCAAATACTGACACTACAATGAACTTTCTTCCAAAGCTGTTTTGCCTGGATAGGAAATTATAGCTAAAATCTCTTTTAGTTATAAATGTCAAGTGAGAGGAATAGTTCTTACAGTTCTTCCTGGCTTGCTTCATAATAAAAAAAAAAAAAAAAAAAAAAACCACAGGACATTCAATTTTATGATGGATATTAGTAAAATCCTTTAATATTCAACCTACAAATCTGCAAAACTCCTTCTGCTTTAAGGGATGACTTCCACATTGTATAGTTCCTCCCCAGACTTTATCACTTTAAAAACACTTCAGGTACCATTTTAATTTCAAAACAACTATGAGAGAATCAACAAAAAGTTAAATAACATGTGCAATTTACCACCAGATTTCTTTTCATCATTTAATTGTAATGGAGTCATCAGAGTAAAGCAGTATTATACATCTCATATTCAGATTCATTTTGCTCATTTACCCCATATCTATTTGTTCAAGAACACTTACTGAATTATTTATTATATTTTAGGAAAAGGAGAGATAAAGAAAACAGAGTCTGATTTGTACTCCAGATAAAGGGTGAAGAGGCATGTAAATGTTGATCATAATAAACTCTAATCTGTGCTATCAAAAAGGAATACAGCATCCTGGTAAGGGGGACTACTCACCGCATCTGGTGTAGAGGTAAGGAAGGAGGTGAGGGGGGTGTGAGAAAATGTTTCAGAGTGAGGGATGATTGTGTTGGGACAGAAGAATGAGTGTGAGCTTATCTTGTGAATTGACTGAGGGAGAGAATTCTTTCAAAGGACAGCGTGCTAAAGGGTTTTATCAATAAGTGCAAGTGAAGTGCTCTGCCCAATATAAATTCCAAGCAGGTTCTGTGTGATGGGGTCATAAGCACCTTTGAATTAGAGGCTCAGATGAACTTCAAAAGGAGACTACAGAAGTTTTAAAGGATGCTAAATTGTTTGTACTAGAATGACAATGAAAGATGTGAGAAAGGAAGCCACATGATCATATTTATATTTAAAAAATAATTCTAATAAACTTGGGAAAGGAATTGTTGTTTACTGAATGCAGAAGGTCGACTGAAAAGATAGTGACAGGGAAATAAATTAAGAAGTTGTTTCCAACCTTCTAGCAGCAAAAGATGAAGACAGTGGGATTGAAGATTAGGGAAAGAAGACTTGGGGAAAGTCATTTATAAAATTAAGGACTTTGTGATTAAGTGCATATGCTGCTGAGTGATAGGAAAGACATGCAAGATTTTGAGAATTTTTTTCACTAATCAGTTCCCATGTTTTAGATGTCATTTCTTCTAATTCTCATATTCTACTTCACATTTGAAAAATCCCTGCCAAATCTTTCAAATGTACAGGAATGATTCTGAGTACTGGCTTTGAAGGTTGAAAGGCTAGGGAACAAGTGCTCCATCTTCCATTAAGTCCCCCTTTGTCCTCCAGAAAGATGCTTCTGTATCTTAGCAGCTATCTCAGAAAGGTGAGCAAAGGCATAAAAGAACTAGATTACAAAAGCACCTGTCATGTTACCTGGCCCACCTGCAGGAATGACCACAAAAAGGTGGAGGGACAGCTGAAGATGTGGGAGCAGTGGCATTTTCACCAAGAGTACTCTGAAGTATTTGCAATTATTGGATGAATTAATGACAATTCTGGCCTTAAAGCTTACCTTTGTATTAATTAATTCATTACTATTTGGAGGTCTGGAGTATATAAATCAAATCCTTAAAAGGTTAAATTGAACATTGAAGCAAACTGATGTGTTCTTGGCCCTTCAAAAGGGAGTGGCTACTACTTAGCTGCAGAGTGCTGTCACATTAACCATCTAGCCAATTTGGTATTGCCTGATCCTCTTCTGTTTAGTATTAAAAAAAAATTGAGAGCTCCAAAATATCCACTTTCCCCTCCTCCTTCTCACCACTGCAGTGTCTGTCTGATTAACACCTTGCATTCATCTGGTGTGTGTGTGTGTGTGTGTGTGTATTTAAACTTTTTGTAGTTGTAGATGGACAGAATGCCTTTATTTGTTTACTTTTATGTGGTGCTGAGTATTGAACTCAGTGCCTCACATGTGCTAGGCAAGCATTCTACTACTGAGCTACAGCCCAAGCCCCTAATCTGGCATGCATATATATATATATATATATATATCTCCATCCATCCATTATAGTATCATAGAGCAGTTTTAGTCCATTAAAATTTTCTATGCCTCTCCTCCTCACCTCCACCATGCAACCCCACTGCCTGGCAACCACTAATTTTTAGTATCCCCCAAATTTGCCTGATCCTGTGTGTTATACAGTTGGAATCATACAATGCAGAGCCCTTTCAGACTGCCTTTTTGCAATCAGCAATATGTATTTAAGATTCCTCCAGTTTTGTTTTCATTTGAGAGGTTATATCTATTTATCACTGAATAATATGCCACTGACTAGACATACCATGCAGATACTATTTTTTTTCCCTTTTTCCATTGGACTAATATTCTGAAATCCTTTCTTTTTTTGGTATCCCTCCCCCAAAGCTGAAATTCTTTAACTTAAAATCATTCAGTGTTTAAATATAGACAACTAATTCAGTTGTTGTTGCTGTTTAACATTGTATTTGTTGAAAGACTGAATTTTTTTTATCCATATACATCCCAAATTAAGACTCCATAGCTCAGAATTGAAAGAGGATTCATGAATTTGCATATCTAACATGTTTCCAGGAAATTACAGACGTTGATGAGTCCTGGCCCACAATTTGAGTAATCCAAATCTAGATAATCAAAATTATAAATTTGGCCTAAGAGAGTTTCTGGATTAAATCAAGGCCCTCATAAGTGGATTTTTCCTTTGATTTGATTGATGTGTACAATGAGATAAATGACATTCTTTCAATGTCAGCAGATTTAGGGGAATACGAATAGCACAACAGTTACAACAGAAACACCGCAAACTAAAGGACTATCTTCATCATAATGTTTCTCTTTTCTGTTTTCTGAAACAGAAGTCACACAATTATCCATTGTTAAGACATATCTTAAACCAAAGTAACCACCTTTTCATTGGTTTGATACCAAGATTTCTTAAAATGAATATTTCTTAATTAAATTATATGTTCTACTAGAACTTGAACAAAAATACTCTAGATCCTGTTGGTTTCCAGGAGGCACAGATTCAGAGCCAGAAATTCTAGCACAAAATAGGCAATGCTCTATTTGTTTTACTTTGTGTTCATGTACATGCACATGTCGTTTAATTAGCATAGTCTACAGTTATGATAGTTTCTACCCCTCTCTCTCCCTCTCTCTTTCTCTCCTTTTTAGTGGTGCTAGGGATGGAACCCAATGCCTTGTGCATGCTATACAAGAATTTTAGCACTAAGTTACATTCCAAGTCTAGGATTTCTTATTCTTTTCTTTATTATTCCAAGGAAGAGCTAGGTATAGGAGCTTAAAAACTTGGGTGCAGGGAAAAATATCCTTAATTAATTTCTGAGAGAAAACATTTACTATAATTATGAAGATAGGCAGCAAACCATAGGCATTTTGCATAATCTGTTAATCTGGCATTAACAGAAATCATAGATATTTTCATAAACCCATTTACAATTTCAAACTTCTAGGATTATCATCTATGATCATCATCATTTTGAAATCACTATAATTTTTAAAGGTAACTCAAGATGTAAGTAATGTTATAGGAAATATTACTCTATTATAAATTTCAAAATATTTTGGTGAGATTAGTTCAATATAAAATATATAAATATAAAATATAAAAAATTACTTTTATTTTTCACATGTAAAAATATTTTTATTTTACACATTTAAAACTTTATTCTGAGAATGGACCCATAGGTTTAGCTAGATTTCCTAAAGAGTCTATGAGATTTGAAGATTAAAAATCCTGGAACAGTTTGGTAAAATTGTCCTTCCTGTTCCAAATCAGTACTAAGGGCTTCCTCCTGGCTTTGATTCTTCCTTACAGAACAGTTTTCAGATCTGCTACCTGACTTACATCTTTCATATTCAGTTTCTGGACTGGAAATGTGGCTGTTCTGGAAACAGAAAAATCTGTCCCATCCCAAATATTATGAGTAAACCTCAGGATGCTGAAAGAGTCATGTCATATTATATATATGGATTTCTATTAATTGATAAAACCACATTATTGATCAGGAGAACAGCTGGAATGAACACATTAGCTACACCATGCATTGATAAATTTATTGAATAATTTAATCTGTTCCAGGAAGTGAAAAGAAAAAAAAACTACAAGTAAAATTCCATTATCTATGAGTTAAGTTCTTTATAATAATGGTGTTTATTTATTGGATAATAATATGTGGCTACTTAGCTTATTGTTTCTTTTCAAAAACTGAATGGGAATTTATAGTTTTTCTAATCAAACCTACAAAATGATATTACTGATTATTTTCTCAGGAACAAAAATACTGGTTATTATAAATACATCAAAATGAAATAACATTAGCTCACATTTTTATAAGAACTATGATAAATCTCTTTTTAAAATGCAGAGACTTTCTAATAAAGGAAATGGAAACCAACATCGTTATAATGACAAGAATATTTTTCTCAGTTCTCCAGGATTGAAACAATTCCTCATAATAAGAGATATAACTAAAAAAAAAAGGTGGTGATGCTCCAGTGTAGTGGGAAATGTGAAATGAGAAAGCAAAAGTGAAAGCAGAAGTCTCATTTTCACTATTGCTTAGAATTTTCAAAGAACTTCACTTTTCATTTCCAATGACAAATTTAAAAAGTCAGTGAACCAAATGGCAAGTTCCCTATATATCCTTGTATAGAGGAAAGAAATAAAGGTTATATCTTCAAGAAAAGTCAAGTATTTCTAAACTCCTTTCACTTAAAAACTTCCTTTGATAAACAAGGTTTATTTTAGACAAAGTATTTCATTTTTCAAATTTCACATGTGTATACTCCATAAAACACTTTCCAACATATTCACAGAATTGTATGCAAGCTTAGAAAATGCTCAGATTTACCTTTTTGAGTTTCTTGTTCAACCCTGACACACCAGATTTCATTTGTCTCTCAAGATTCTTTGTCCTTTTATGTTACTGTTTGCCTTTTGTGTGACTCCACAGATGTTGTGCCCTGGAGTACCACTGCTCAGCGCAGCTCAGGCAGATTGTATTTGCCTCACTCACACCCCCTTTAGGAGAATACTGGTATTTGATGAAGAGCTTGGGAACACCCTGAAGTACCGCCTCACTGAGTGCACTTGAATCCTCTGGCTTCACAATTTCAATATCTTTAATATTTCTTTCCAAAGGTAACATTAAGAAAAATCACAAATTCAAACACATTGCAACTAAACTATGCCTATTTAAGTTCAAAGAATATATTCACTGAAATTGGACCTTGAAATTGGCCTTTAAAACACCCTTTTTATTTGGCAAAGTTAGCTAAAAACTCAGTTTTTAAAAAATAACAGATTAATATCTGATGTTCAAACTTACAGTCAAGTAAAATAACAGGTTTCCTTAACATTTTATGTGTATTTGTGTTTGTGCAAGTTATTTCATAGTTATTTCATTTTTGTTTTGAGTACCTATTATGTCCACTAAACAAAGATTATCAGAATGGAAAGTATGGCATATAATTAGTAATAACAAACTCAATAACAGAGTAACCACAACCCACAATTCACCACCACTTACAAAATGGATTTTATCACGCATGACTCACAGCAGGCCAGAAGTACAGAGCTCCCAAGTGGATCAGTCTTGAAAGAGGGCTGATAAAACAAGCTGTGAAGCTGAGAAACAGTTCAGCACTTGTGCGTTTGAACTTCACCGGTGCCTGCCTTGATTAAAGATCCAGGAGCTTAGCCGGGCGCGGTGGCTCAAGCCTGTAATCCCAGCACATAGGGAGGCTGAGACAGGAGAATCGCGAGTTCAAAGCCAGCCTCAGCAATGGCGAGGTGCTAAGCAACTCAGTGAGACCCTGTCTCTACATAAAACACAAAATAGGGCTGGGGATGTGGCTCAGTGGTCGAGTGCCCCTGAGTTCAATCCCCAGTACCAAAAAAAAAAAAAAAAAGATCCAGGAGCTTATGTTGGTGAGAAGATTGGATGTCCAAAGAAGACAATGCATTTACATTGGTGTTAAGAAAGCCAGGGTGGATCATGACTGCCTCTTCTAATTCTCATCTGTGTTATCTAAGCAAGTTCAACTAAGGTTTTGAAGTTTTGTATTTCCCATTTGGGATCATTACCGAAACTGCCAACTTACTGGGATGAACTATTGATACCATTTTATAAACTCAAAACACACCCACTAAGTTAGAGTGTAGTTTTATAGATATGTTTCAAGTCACAGGGAAATACTGCTTGTGGAGTATGTGAGAAGAAGTGGGGAGCAGGCAGTGGTAACTCCCTAACAGCCTACTCTGCAAACGAGAATTTTACCAATTGATAAAGAACATGTAAGGATAAAAGACTCTCCTCTGGGAAGATTGTTTAGAAGACTTTTTTCAAGCCCTATAAGAAGTTAAGTCTCCAAGTACAGGTGGACACTGTAGGCTTTAAAGAATACCTTTCAAGATATCCTCTTTGATGGCTGACAACTCAACCTTTGCTAAATCACTAGCTGAAAACAACACAAACTGATTCTTTCATAGTTCTAGAGGCGAGAATTCTGTAATCAGTTTCAGTGGTCTTAAACCAAACTGTCAATAGGGCTGATTTGTTCTATAGGTTCTAACCACACAGACCATTTCTTAGCTTTTTCTTTCTTGTGGAGAATATATCAAAAAGTATATGCTTAGCCAGGCGTAGTAGCACATGCTTGTAATCCCAACATATTGGGAGGCTGAGGCGGGAGGATTCTGAGTTCAAAGCCAGCCTCAGCAACTGAGCAAGACCCTCATCAACTTGAGATTTTGTCTCTAAATAAAATATAAAAAAGAGCTGGGAATGTGACTTAGTGGTTAAGCACCCACAGGTTCAATTCTCAGTACCAAAATAAAACAAAACCCCAAAAACAAACAAAAAAACCCCCCATACTATATATATATAGTGTGTGTGTGTGTGTATATAGTATATGCTTAAGACATGTACTGTTTATGTGGCCTGCAGTCCTTGGCTTGTGGTCCTGTCCTGCATCTTCAAATATCTGCCTCGCTTTTCACATGGCCTTCTCTCTGACTTTTCTTGCACGTTATTTATGAGGGCCCTCTTGATTACATTGGGCTCATACATATACAGAGAATTCAGGATCATTTTGTTTTAAGATACTTAGCTGTATCTACAATGTATCTTCTGTTCTGTAAGATAATGTCCACAGTTTCTCAGAATTAGCATGTAGACATTTTAGGGAGGCAGGGCATTATCGAATCTACCATAGTTTACAGTGTCATACAGATGATGCCAGACTTAAGATGGTTCAACGCATGAGTTATTAATCTTATGATGGGGCAAAACAATAAACATTCGGTAGAAATTGTACTGTAAATTTTGAATTTTCATCTTTTCACAGACTACTGATGTGCTGTACAATACTCTCATGTTCAGGGCACCAGCTGTGAGCCACAGGTTCCCATCGATCCTGTGATCACAAAGGAAAACAATCAAAACAGGAATACCCTGGAAGTACTGCAGGTATTGCTAGTTTGATTCTATGTTACCAAAATAAAGCAAATACTGCAATACAGGGCATTATATTAATTTTTTGGTTTCTCAGTGCATATAAAATTTATGCTTATACTTTATAGTAGAATAAGTGTTTATTATGAATGACAATTACCAAAATGAGACACAGATAAATGAAATGAGCACATGCTGTTGGAAAGAGGACACTGAGAGACTTGCTGGATCCCAAGTTGCCACAGTGTCTGTGATACACAATAAATTGAAATATGTAAAATAAGGTATGCCTAAATTCCACATGTAATGTGTTGGAAGTATTTTTAGATATAGATATTCAATAAAGGCCACCAGATATTCAATGTTATTATAAAATACACTTTGTGTTAGATGATTTTGCTTACCTATAGGCAATGTGTTTTAAGGACATTCAAGGTAGGTTAGGCAATGCTACCATGTTTGGTAGTTTTGGTGAATTAAATGCACTTTCAACTTATGATGGGTTTATAAGGAAATAATCTCACTGTAAATATAGGAGCATCTGTATTTAATGAAATAATGGGAATAAAGATAGACTATCAAAGGAAAATTCCACCTACAAAGATAGAAGAATTATATGTACTTTTTATATATTTAGCATATATTTTATACAAACACATACACACATAGCAGAGTCCCAGTTTCTTCTTATAAATATGCTAAACACAATCATGGAAATTTATCACTGAACATGGTGTGTATTATGATGTACTGCCCAGATCCTCATCCAGGAATAAAGCATTTATTATTCAAACTGCTGGGAGTACTGCCAACAGATAGCTCCAGTTAGCCCAAATTTGAAGACTGCCTAAATTAAGAGAGTCGCCTTTCTCAAAGCCATGCCCTCTTTTGAAGACAGCCTGAACCCAATGACTAATTGATTACAGGTGTAGTGATCTAGCCCATTCACGCCAACCCAGGATAGTCTGGAGGGGACAGTTTTTCCTTAAAACTCCCCATATGGTGGATGAAGTGTCTGCTCAGACTGCTTCACAGCTCAACTCAGTGGCCTGCTGCTGCTGACTATCTACATAACCCTTCTCTACTTTATATCCTGCCTTGTGAATCTGGCAGCTTATAATCAGCCATAGTGAGAATACTTCCATCTAGGTCCTACTTCCCAGGTGAGATGGATAACTGTGTCAACTTGGCTAGCCCAAAATACATATATATTTGGTCAAAAATTATTCTAGATGTTTCCATGAAAATATTTTTCAGAGAAGATTTAAGTAAAGCATATTACCTTCTATAACATGGATGTATTCCATCCAATCAGTTTAAAAATTTACTAAAAAAAGACTGATCACCTCTGAAGAAGAGGAAATTCTGCCAGCAGGCTGCCTATAGACATAAAGTACAGTATTATCTCTTCCCAAGGTCTCTAGTTGCAAGTCTAACCTGCAAAGTTGTGACTTGTCAGCCTCTACCTTCACATGAGTCAATTCCTTAAAATAATTCTTTGTGACATGCTGGCCTGTACTGCCATTCAGCAGCTCTCATAGGGACCAGGATCAAACTTTCTGCATGGATGTTTCAGGAAATCCTCCAATCCCCTACCTGGAGAACCTTCTTACTCCATTAGGATGCAGCTCCTCATGCCAAACTACCTCCCATGCATTGATGCCCTCTGCCCCTGATGTGAGTGTCTTGCATATCAAAGTTACTTTTCACCACACAAAGGGTCTAAAATTCCTCTCTGGGAAGCACTGCTACAAAGATGCCTTCCTTACCCCGTTCAGGAACTGGCATGCCATCCCATGCCAATTCCAAGGGGACTGACATCCTTGATGGTTTACTCACTCCACCGAAGCTGCCTCTCTACCAGGACTCTTTCCTCACCCTATTCAGGCTCTGGAGTCCACCTGGTAGTCCTTCTTACCCTTTTTGGGCACTGACAGATTTTGCCACCTGTAGATGCCTTCTTCATAGTGTGTGGATTCTGATTGTGCTCTGGATCACCTATTAACTGTGGGCAGACGTGTTTAGAAAGAGAATGGAAATGAAAATGGGAAGAGATGGGGTAGAGAAAAATTCTTTGCAGTTGCTGTTATTATCACTCCTAAAAGTTCACTCCAAGAAGCGGCTGTTTTTCTTTGTTTTTTTTAACTTTCTCAGATTTAAGTTAATTTCTGAAAGTTGCTTAATCACCAAAAGTACAATTAGTTCAAGAACACTTCTGTCAAACTTAGAAGTTTAGTTTTTTAAAGTGCTATCTGTGCATATTGGAGAAACAGATCAATCAATCACACTAGGTGTTCTAATAATGGGATATTTCGTGTATGCTTTTCAATTTTCCTCAACGAGAATGTAAATTTCATAGTGGCAGGGGATATGTCTTACTTGTGTTTGCAATCACAGGCTCTGGCACAGTTCCTGGATCCTGGTAGGCCCTAACGATATTTATTTAGTGAATGAGTTGAGTTCCTTCAGACCAGTCTTTTGGAACAAATAGAAAGTCATTTTGTTTAGACTTGTGAGACTTTAGAAGAAATTGACCAGACCTAGGTCATGACATCCAAAACTTCACACAAAAAGCCTTAAATAATAACTTCTTTGTGTCCAAAGATCCCAGGCAAAAAGTGCCTTGCCTAGTACTCTTGAGATCACAATCAATTGAAAAGCTTCTGCCACCTGTGGAGTTTGATCCAATGATGTCCTCTCTAGTGAGTTCTACTAATAGCCTTTCACTTGTGTAATTTTCTTCTCAGCTTGGAGCCCTGACACAGGTTTGATTTCACTTTCTCCAGCCAAAGACTAAATTCAGTGCCTTTGGTAAACTTTCTCTTAGTCTTCGTCCGAATATAACAGAACATCCAGAGTACCCTTTAAAATCTCTCAATATACAGAATCAGAAAACGACGTTGCATCGTGTCCTGGTAAGTCACATTCCAGCTATTCTCAATACACATGAAAACTAAAGAATTAAAAACCTAAGCCGGGTGCAGTGGCGCAAGCCTGTAATCCCAGCACTTAGGGAGGCTGAGACAGGAGAATCATGAGTTCAAAGCTACCCTCAGCAATGGCGAGGCGCTAAGCAACTCAGTGAGACCCTGTCTCTACATAAAACACAAAATAGGGCTGGGGATGTGGCTCAGTGGTCGAGTGCCCCTGAGTTCAATCTCCAGTAACAAAAAAAACAAAAAAAAAAAAACAAAACAAAAAAACTAACAGAAGTCACAAAATGTTAATAAGGATTCAACCACATCTTAAAATGATTGAATACCTCAATCAGTGGTTCATTCTTTCTAAAGCTGATTGTATTTGTATTTTGGTGATGAAATCAAACTGTAAGTGGAAACACTGACATAAGTCCTAGTTAATTATGAGTCTTGGAAAATTGTGATAATTATGTAACATGTGAGGGGGAAAAAAAAAGAAACCAAAAAACAAGAAATCCAAACAAGAGGATTCTTTGAAATTTATTGATGTTCTTTGTTTGGATAGAAAAAAGAGGAAGCAAAAATCTAAAAAAATATATTAAACTTCTAACTGACACCTGCTAGGTCATTTTCTCCTACTTTATAAAAAAGTAATATTTTTTATTGATTTTTTCTTTCACACTAATGTTAACTTTAAAAAAAGTAGTAATATACCATGTCCATGAGCTTTTCCGCCTTCAAATTCTCATTTGCAACACTCTGAGACAGTAGGAACACTATTACATGGAGTGGGATTTTAATTTATAATTCAGAGTTTCAAACAATGTACTAATTTATTTAAGATGCAACTACTGAGTATCAACTATTTATCAGACACTTTGCTAGATACTGGAATTATAACAGTGAAAGAAATAAGCTCCAGCCTCTTTCCTCTTTAAGCTTAAGATTTATTATAAACTAAAAAGAAAGCCTTTTTCACTTTTAATAAATAATGGTTGAGGGGCTGGGGTGGTGGCTCAGCGGTAGAGTGCTTGCCTAGCACACGTGAGGCACTGGGTTCAATTCTCAGCACCACATATAAATAAATTAATAAAACAAAGGTATTGTGTTCATCTACAACTAAAAAATGTTTAAAAAAATTTTTAAAAAATGATTGATTTTTTCCCAAGTGTGTTGATTTTCTGAATTCTAATTTTGGATATATTTTCTGTGTTCGTGTGTGTGTTAAAATTCAAATATACATTCTATATACAAATTCTAAATTTAAATTGCTAGTTTTAAGGCCAAAGTGTCATGTGCTCTTATGTTTCTTATAAATAACTCTTCAATATTAAAATTACATGAACCATTTAAGCAGATAATTTGAACAAACATGAATGGGTTTTGTTCAGTCAATGGAGTTTCTTCTCTTGAATCTCAAACCCTATATGTATTGCTTTCCTGAATACTAAGTTTAGGCTTTTATATGTGTTTTAATGGATCTATCATATCTTTCCTTGCATGGTAGGCATTTCTATTACTTTTGTTAAAGAGATTTCTAGTTGTTGAAGTAATGCAAACATTTTAAACATTTAAGCAATTACTCCAACTCCCAAATACAATTACTGTAACACAGACATAGGTTCCTGTGTTACAGTAATTGTATTTGAGAGTTGGAATACATACATGTATGTTTCAGTTATACTTCTTTAATGACTCAAAAAGTATCAATCAGGCCATTCTTATGGTAAGTTACTTCTATTACCAGATTAAAACTATTACAAATTTCTGAATTCTTTGCTTTTTTTTCCCATTATTATTTCTAAATGTTTATTCTGCCACAGATGTTGAAATATTAGAAGGGTTCTATGTAATGCCTATACAATGCCAGTATTGATGCCTACTAGAAGGTTTTATAAAAATTCTAGCCTCTGGGATTCAGTAATGGCATAAATGTCTTGTATTATCTGGCAGATCCAGTGGTCTTCATCAGGCAAAGTTTACAACTTCAGAAATTCTTCATCTTAAGAAGGAAACAGAGCTAGAGGAAACCTTGGATAATGATGTCCAGGTCAATACTTGCATGTTTTAAATAAAACAAGGCAAAGAGTGTGAATGGTATGAACCTAGTAAGATTATGACAGAAGAGAAAAATTTAGAAATGTTATTCTTCATTTTTATCCAATGCAATTTTTAAAAAATCAACAAAAATTTTAAACAGGTGTTTCTATGAAATCTTATTTAACCTCTACCATTTTTACCAGAGTCTAATTGTTATTATCTTCTCAGGATAGGACCTGTGTCCACTATCCCTGTTCCTATGATCCCTCAGGGTTGTCACTATGAAGATACAATTCTAATTCAGCTAAAGAACATAAAAGTACACACAGCTGCCCAGCTACTGTATGTCAGAAGGGAAACTATGTGATAACAAATAAATGTGGAGAATATAATGTGATAAGAAAAATGCATTTTCTTGCATATTTAACAAGTCTGAAAACTGAGGTTAGTTGGCAATGTCACACAAGTTCTAAAATAAAATTGCTGAAAAGATAGCTAGATTGATACTGTAACTGTGAATCTCTATCACCCACCTGCAGCCCCTATGGGGAGATTAGAATTTGAAGAGTTCAAGGTAGTTAGGACATTCAAATGCATGAGACTGCAAGAGATATTTTCTCAAAGGTTGTAGTTGCTTTCAAGTGATCAAAATCTTACTTTTGCATAGGTGTTTAGTGGCTGTTTAATTATAACCTGAAATTATGCTGAGCTATAGGCCTATAACAGACTGCAATGGGAAAAATATCACATTTAGTGTGTGTGTGTGTGTTTGTTTGGAGGTATGTAAAGCATGAAGCATGCTAGAAGAAGCTGTTTAAGTATTTAAGCTGTTTAAGTAAGAAGCTGTTAAGTACTACACTCACTGTAGTGATGGGAGAAGTACATTTCCAAATTTTGGTGCAGCAAGGAGCTGTGAGTTCCTCAGTGCAAGTAGACAAGGTATGAGGTTGCTGGAGTCAAGGTCTCTCAATGGAGCTTATGTTACAAGGTTGTCTCCTGAGCAAGGGAGCCCAGTATGAAGTCCTTTTGTGTTGTGTTTCCAGAAGTAGAAACTTGGGAAGGATACTGAAAAAAGTCAGCTGGGAGTCATTGGTTTATATTAGAAATTATACAGTGAAGAAGTCACCCAAATGTACCTCACTAAAAAATGAAAATGTAGAGGCATGCTACACTGGGGAATATTATGGCAAACTGGCATTAGCCAACAACTAGGCTGACCATTTATTCTCAGAAAATGAGACTGTAAATAGCTAAAAATGACCAGAAAACTGCAGATAAATCATCCAAAGCCTGGTAAGACATCTGCAGCAAATTTAGAAGAAATTGTGGAAAAACTCATTTGCAATAGTTCAGCAATAGTTCAGCCCAAAGGAAAACATCTCCTCAGGATCCTTGATGGCAAAGCATAAATACTGTCATTTACTTTTTAAGTCGATTTTGAGAAGTGATCGGGAGATCTAAAGGTAGAGGATTTGTAAACACTATGCATAGTGAGTGACAGTCAGTAGTTATTCAATAAATGTAAGAAATAAAGAACAGTACTCCAGCTTTAATTTAAAAAATGTTAGTCCCCTTATCACTTAATTTCATTTACTTCATTTGTCCTCTGATCCTTTATACAGCACGTTGGTGTAATCCCTAACATTACACTATTTGAAATTCCTCTTTATTTAAATTATTATTCTGCTCACAAGGCTAAACTGTCCTGCTGGAAAAACAAGATGATAAAAATGCTAAATTATCCTAATATAAACTTACACCTCCTTCATCTAGTCAGTATCCATCTCAAAACCTATGAAATCTTTCTTTTAATTGCAAAATCAAAGTCAAGCTTTCTGCCTATCACATCCTCTATATCAAAATATATATCATCATTAATTCATTCATAAATTCATTCAAAAAATTTATTCAGTTCCCATCACCCAGCAGTGAATAAAGCATAGGAGGCCTTCTACTCAATGAACTTGTGTTCAAAGGGGAAGCACTTTAGAGAGAAAATGACATTGAGTAAGGAGCTCGAAGATAAGGGAACCATGTGAATATTTAAGAAACAAACACTCTACACAGAGGGAAAAGAAAGTCCAAAACTCCTGAAGTAGAAGTGTTCTTGGTGTGGTCCAGTGTGTATCTGTGCCTGGATCATGAGAAATAAGCACAGACAGACTCAGAGCTAAAAGAGAGTTTATACTAACAGAAAAACTCTGACTTGTGCTGATCAGAGATGAATAGTGCCAAGGAAAAAGCAAAAACAAAACAAAACAAAACAAAAAACAGATAAAACAAAACAAACAAAGATGACTTAGAAGCTTAAATTGCAGATTCAGGTGAAAATTATTGGTAGCTTGGTCTAAAATGGTAGCAGCGGAGAGGATAAGAAGCTCATATTTTGAATTACCTGATGAGTCACATGTTGGTTTAAGAGGAAGAGAGAGGTCAAATTAGATCCCAAGGTTTTACCTGAGGAACTGGAAGCAAGGAGATGCTGTTTCTTAAGATTTAAAAGAGGAGGTTATTTAGGGACCATCTGCTGCAGTGTTTTAGATATGATACATTTCAGATGAGTGTGAGATATTCAAGTGAAGATATCAAGAATGGTATTAGAAATCCAGTTCTGGAAGTCAAGGGAGAGGCCTGAATTGAAGACTGACTTAGATGATATTACAAAGAGGGACTATCTGAAACTACTAAAAGTGTGAGTACCAACAGTACTCACACTCATTGAGTACCAAAATGAAGGCCTTACTTTTGGGCCATAACTGCATATAGGGGTTAATGTGAAGAAAAGCACTGGCAAATAATAAAGAGAAGTAGTGACAAGAGAGGTAGGAGAAAATCAGAACACTGTAGTTACTTGAAGCCAAGTAGAAAAAATTGTTTCAAAATGGAGGTTGTAAGGCTGGGGCTGTAGCTCAGGGGTAGGGCGCTTGCCTACCATGTGTGAGGCACTGGGTTTGATTCTTAGCATATAAATAAATAAATTTAAAGCTTCATCAACAACTAAAAACAAAACCAAAAATTTTTAAAAACTGAAGGGAAGTAAAATACTGTGTCAAATTATGTTGATAAGAAATATGAGGACTGAGAACTGATCATTGAATATTATACATTTGACACAACAACACAACAACACAGAAATCATTAGTGACCTTGGCAAGAGTAACTTTGCTGATTTGGTGGGAATAAGTAAATTGAATATGTGTTAAAACAAAATGATGGGAAGAAGTGGATCAAGACACTGAGCATAGCCAACTCTTTCAAAAATTTTTTGAACAAGAAAAGAAAAAAAATGGACATGTCTGTGAGAAGTGTCTAGAAGTGTTTTATGTGTTAGTTTTTTTTTTTTTAAATGCAGAATAAACATCATGTGTAGGTGGGTGGGATTTTTGAAACAACACGCTAGAGGAGTTAAGAGAGGATGGCACCTAGAGGGTGGGCTGGGTGTAATTAAAAGCATGGACAAGGCATTCATAGTAATAAGAAAGAAAATATAACATAAGGTTACAAATGTCAGTGAGGGCAGTCAATGTGATAGTGAGAGAAGTGGGATTGTTCTATTTATTTCCATTTTTAAAAAATAAAATAGAAAGTAATATCTTAAACTGAGAATGAGGATTGGAAAGAAGGTAACATAGGAGAGAAATGCTGAAATTATAAAATACTAATTTGGAAAGTGGAAAAGAGAACGAATAAGGAAAGTATCTGAGTGCTGGACAGTGTTAAGGCCTGCCTGAGGGTAGTGATTTAAAATTTAATGTGAGAGAATCACCATAATGCCATGAATAATCCCCAAATGAGCTCACGATTATATTAGTACAGTGTCTTCAACACAGTACACAGTCATTCTATTTGTGCATCTTTTCATGCTCTTCCTCCCACTTGGAATCTCTGTGTTCTCCCTTGTATCTATATACGTCAGACCAATTATTCAAGAGCTAACCCATGATTCATCTTTTCTAAGAAACCCTTACTAATGTAAATATCTATCTTGATTTTTCCTCTTTTATATTCATAGGTCTTCTGGAGTGGTTGAAACTCATAGTTTGAATTAGACTGCCTGGATTCAAATGTCAGAGTCATGATCTTGCAGGAGTCTCTTAAACTCTCGTATGTTTCCTCACCAATGAAACAAACACAACAAAACATAAGATACACATCATGGACTTTTTAAAATTTGAAATTATATGAGTAAATGCAGCTAACCTAATCAATACATGTCCAATACATAGTAAAAGTTGAGTATATACTGCCTTCTAGTTACATTACCATTATCATATGACATCAATTCATATTTTTAAATTGTTTTATAGGGTAGATAATCTCTCTGTAATCTCTATGTTAGATGAGCTCATTAAGGATATGTTTCATTTATTTCAACTTAGAATATGCAAAATGAAATTTATGTCTTCTTTGGCATTGTTTTAAATATGTTTTAATGCAAGAAAATTACATGGTAATATTAAAATAATAAATTTTAAAATTCAAATACTGAATACAAATTTTCTCATTTGCGCAGCAATTACCATTCAGAAAGTATACTCACTTCTACAGGGAGATACTGCAAGCTTATGAGAATATTAATTATGATATACAATGAGAATTTCTAGACATATGCCAACATCTCCCAAGTCAATAAAACTGTGGTTTACTACTATTTAACCATGAAATAAATTCTTCCTCAGTAAAATAACATTGTAAGTTGGCATTAGAACAATTTAGTCTTCCCTTAAGACACTGACATATGCATAGAAAACATCTGTCCATGGCAAAAAAAAAAATTAAGGAACAATTTAATACAGAACAAATATCCCTTGCACATGGGGTTTTTCTAATGATAGTAGAAATATCTGCTTTCTTAAATTTAGAAAATCTGCAAATGTCTATTAAGAGTCAATGTTTAGTTTATAGATTACATGTTTTAAATATGGTGAGTAAAAAAGTACATATTTTAACCATAAAGACTCACTTTCAAAGGGCCAATCTTAGAAATATTAGAATCTCAAAATTATTTAAACTTATGTTTTGCACCATTATATTATTCTATGTAGTACCACTAATTTCACAAAGGGAAAATAAAAAAAATTATAATATTAATTGGATGTTTTAATCTATGTTTACTTTTTCATTGTTGAATCACTAATTTTCATGTGCTTGCCAAAAGTTGGCTGACAAAGAAAATAATAGTAGTTTTTATCATGCTTTATGTATGTTAGGTACTCATATGTGGAATGAAATACACTACCCATATTTAAGTGGTATTTATTCCTATCTCTAGGTGTGTGTATGATTGTTTCATTCATACACACACACACACATACACACAGTGTCCATTACCACAAATCTAGTCATTCAAATTTGAAACATTACAGTCATTTTAACTATTCTGTTTTCTCTTCCATTTAGATAAATGGTCACTAATTCTGGAATATGATTTCAAAATATGCTTAGAACCATCGCCACTTATAGTTCCTGTTATGGTTTAGATATTGGGTATCTTGGAAAAGCTCATGTGTGAGACAATACAAGAAACTTCAGTGGCAAAATGACTGAACTATGAGAGTTTTAACCTAATCAGTACATTAATCCCCTGATAGGGACTAATTGGGTGATAACTGTAGGCAGGTAGGGTGTGGTAGGAGTAGACGGGTCATTGGGAGCATGCCTTTTGGTATATATTTTGTCCATCCTGGTGAGAGGAGTGGTTGCTCTCTCTGCTTCCTGGTTCCAACTCCTGTGCTGCTTTCCTCTGTCACACCATTCCACCATGATATCCTGCCTCATCTCCAGCCCAGAGTAATAGAGTTGGCCATCTGGACTGATATATCTGAAACTGTGAGCACACACAAAAAATTTTTCCTCCTTTAATTGTTCTTGTTTGGTCTTTTGGTCACAGCAAAGAAGTTGACTAAAACAGTTCCATTCCCATTTCCCTACATCTTTCAGGTTTAAAACACACATAAAAATAAACTTTAAAAATTCAGCCATGTGCCCATACTTTCAAACCATCTTGAATATGGTGTTTATAGTTTTTCTCCATTTTAACATTGATTGTCCTGGCAGGTTCCTCACCTAATCCTATCTATGTGAGTACAATACCAATAGAGTATCTTATTACATTTAGGTTTCTCCTATCTATAATATCTTGTATACAATACTGCAAGATTATTTCTTCCTAAATACCAGTTCCATCATGCCACATTTCTGTTCTAAAACCTCCTAGTTGCCTACCATGATTTGTATAAATAAAGACAGAGGCATTGTTGATAATATCTATCATCCTTCTCCAGGTGGAATGGCTAATTACAACTTTATAGTTTCCTCCCAAGACCTCAGATGCTTTCTATCTGAACTGTAGCACTTATCTCTATTTTTCAATTACCCAAACCTTCTATACTTTAAGATTTCTTTTCCTTCTTCTCATTTAAAATTTTCTTTATTAAAAAAACATTTAAATGATATGAGCTCTAATTTGTTATGAGGCTTAAATAGATGAATAAGTCTGCCACAAATCATATAGAATCAAAATACAGGAATAAAAGCAAACTATTAGCTGGGTGCAGTGTCACATGCCTGTAATCACAGTGGCTCCCAAGGCTGATCACAAGTTGGACGCCAGCCTCAGCAAAAGCAAGGTGCTATGCAACTCAGTGTGACCCTGTCTCTAAATAAAATACATGATAGGGCTGGGGATGTGGCTCAGTGGTCAATTCCCCTGAGTTCCCTGACTGCCCCTGAGTTCAATTCCCAATAACCTCCCCCACCCCCCCCAAAAAAACTCTTAGACATATAAGGAAAATTTAACATCTGCAACTATGGGTAAATGCAAAAAGTTCTTTTAGTCTTAAATTGAAAAATATTAACAAAATTACCATGGTAGATTGAGAATAAACATTAAAATCTCTGTTTTCTCAGAATTTAGAAAATAAACAACAGCTATTTTATAAACCTACATATATAAATTCTTAAGAAAATAAATGAAACAATGATCAGGGTATGCCCATGTTTACCTATCATGCAACAAAACTTTCACTGACCCTGTTCTAAGTGGAAGTATCTTACTGTTCTTTTTTTTCTTACAGCCCAGAGAGTGATCTCCCTCTTATCTTACCCTGATTCCATAAACATCCATCTCATCAAGCCTGGTTTCAAGTAAGCCACATAAAGCTACCCACTTCTAAATTCACACTGCCAAGTATTAGATGTTAGATAGTTCATTTGATAGGGGAGAGCCGAATCTCTTGGTTTTCATGTGCATAAAATTAGATTTGGATAAATGTCGAAAATATAAAATTACAAAAGATTTTTAGATAGAAAAGAGAGGACTGTGAATAAACACCAAAAACACCAAAAATGCCACGAAAGATTGAAAAGGCAACCTACAGAATGAGGGTATGTGTTTACAAATATACATTCAATAGGGATTAATATCCAGACTATATAAGGAACATCTACAACTCTGTGACAAACAAACAAACAAAAATCAGTTTAAAAATGGGGAAATGATTTGCATAGGCATTCCTCCAAAGAAAATATACAAACCAAAATATTAAAAAATGTTTAATATCACTAATCATCAAGAAAATGAAAATAAAAAATCAAAATCATAAAAATGTTACTGTCTCACATCTGCTACAATAGAACATAAAATCAAATAAACCATGTTGGTAGAACCATTGTGTACTAGAATGTGAAGCAGTGTACTTTATACTACTATACTATGTAACTATGGAAAAAGTACAGTGTAGTATGAAAAAAGCACAGTAGTTCCTCAAAAAATTAAAGATAGAATTATTTTATGATGAAGCAGTTCCACTTCTTGGCATACAACTAAAAAAATTGAAAACAGGGTCTCAAAGAGACATATATACACCCACAGTAACAGTAATAGTACTCATGAGAGCCAAAGGTGAAAGTAAGACAAGTATCCATCTATTTATGAAGGAATAAACAAAATGTGCTCTATACATACAATAAAATATTATTCATATTTAAAAATTTAAGAAATTCTGACACCTGGGCAGTATGGATGAAACTTGAGGTCATCATGATGAGTGAAGTCAGTCGCAAAAAGATAAATGCTATTTGAATAAGTTATGTGTAACTGCACAGGCAAATTTTCAGAGACAGGAAGTAGAATGGTAGTTATCAGGAATCAGGGAACCGTGGAGTTGTTTAATGAGTGTAAAGTTTTAGTTTTGCAAAATGAAAGGAATCCTGAAATTAGACTGTACAATAATGTGAATAATGAACTTGCTGGGAGGAAAAAATATCTTCCCTTTATTCTCTTAAAAGACGTTCTGTACTGGTACCTATGACAGATTAAGAGGAGAAAAAGCATACAAATTTTAGTTGATGTTAAGAAATTAGTTTTTATATGCATGGAGGCCTTCACAGTAAAGAAGTGAAGACTCAAGGAAATGGCTAAATACAGTGGGCTTATCTACATTTTCAGGGATCTGGCATGAAACAACTGTGGCCATCTTGATTTTAAGTGCCATTTCACTTGTCAGGTGACCATAGCGATACCAGAGATAGGAATTTCCAACCTTGTGACAGTAGAAATGAGTGAGTGAGTATGGATACATGGGCAGACTTTATTTGAAGACTTTTACTTGAGCTAGAAGCAGGTTGCAGCTCTAAGACCTGTAAGAGGAGCTCAAACAAAGGACAAACCCGTAAAGCTTTTATGGCATCTACAGAGTAGGCAGGATTCCAGTTCCTTGATGTCACCACATGTAGAGGTGGGGTTTTAACTGTGCCTGCACTCTCCTTCAACCTGGCTCTTCACGTCATGAACATTCTCATTAAAATTTGGTCTCTACCTCTGGGTGTATGTTTTACTATGCTAATAAAGTAAAGGTAACTACAGGTTACTACAGTGACTATTCTATGTATGTTTTCCCCTCACTACTTGGAGTACTGCTTTCTCACCTGGCAGAGTCTCTATTATTACTTTCAGAACAGGTCAATTATCCTGTGTCAGTGGGTTTGATTTTAGGGGCCTTGTTTGGCTCTGGCTTCTGGGTACTTCTGCTGATCTCATAATCTCAGAAGACTGAGCTCAACCTCCTACCTCCTGTTGTATTATCTTAATTCCATAACCTTGAAGACTGGTCAACATTTCAACTCCTGATTTTCTGGTATGTGGGATAACTGCATAATACTGAGTTAGCTTGCCTGTCTCACTGGTATGAGAGAGAATGACACCTTCATAACTGAAAGCTATGCCTTCCTTTAAGTAGACATGTGAGGACAGAGTGCTTTTGATTTTTCTCTGTTGTCTTCAGTTCAAAATGATCTTTAGACTAAAGGTGCATATGCAAGGATAGCATATTTTGATTTCCTTTACTCTTTTTTTTTTTGTACCGGGGATTGAACTCAGAGGTACTCGACCACTGAGCCACATCCCCAGCACTATTTTTTGTGTTTTGTTTTTGTTTTTGTTTTTATGTAGAGACATGGTCTCACTGAGTTGCTGAGCACCTTATCATTGCTGAGGCTGCCTTTGAATTCATGATCCTCCTACATCAGCCTCCCAAAGTGCTGGGATTACAGGCATGCGCCACCGCACCTGGCTTCCTTTACTCTTGACAATACAGAGCTATGCATTTTAAAAATAGGTGAGATGGTAAGTTTAATGTTACATATATTTTATACAATTTTAAAAGAGTTCAAAACAATAGTGTCAGAAAATTAATATATTTAAGGAGACTGTGGCAAGGTAGTTAAAGTATAAATAGACATATGTAGCATGTTTTCTGCTTACCAGGGTACTTAAATATTTCCCAAAGAACATGCCTAGACATGTTTTATTCTGTTTCTTTTATTTTAAAAAAAGTTATAGTATAGTAGTATTATTACAACAAAGATCATAGTAATGCTTATAATCTCCATCTTTCTCACATATTTACACACACAGAGACACACTGAAATACACATACACTCTTACACACCACTTGTAATTTGGGTAGTGAAATTAATTTGACACATAAGTACATAAATCACAGTATTACAGAAGTTATGATTATTTTCACAGACAAAAATTTTACTAGCATATGGAAGTTATAGTAATTCTCAAATTAAAAAGAAAAGATGTGGAACAGAGATCAGAAATCCAATTAATATTCTCATTTCCTACATCTCCTTTGTGCAATCAATGCTACATTTATCATATTTTAATTTATGGAAAAGGCAACTATATAAATGGACGGGCTCTCTTATGAAACTGAGCACAAAAAATCTACACTGGTTTGTTTCTATTTTATGTAGTAAATAAACTCTTTGTCCTTTAAGAACAATTTATACAAAATTTGTATTCTACAGCTCTTCCACTAATAATGAGAGACTGCTAGAGTCTTTTTCTCTTTATCACCTTGCAAGTGTGCATATGCAAGAAGCAGTTATCTGGTCTGAGATATAAATAGCTGAAATAAATTTTCTATTTCCTCATTTTTTTCCTGATGAAATATATTTAAATGCCAGCTGCATTATAACCTTCAAACAACTCAATACCAGTACTTGAGATGCCATTAAATGTCTGAATACAAGTAAATACGAAGAACTTAAAATTTTGTTTTAATTGCCTTTAGCTTTTTAAAATAAATATTCATTCAGTAATTACTCTTAACTTCTTATTCAAAAAGAATTATAAAAAGTAGAGGATGAATCTGATTGCTGAAAAAGTTCTCCTTCATCCAGATAAAGGAGCTAGAGTGACTAAGAAAATTCCACAGAATAATAACATAATATTTATGGAGTGTCAAAAATATTTTGCACATACATTTCACTAAGAATTCAAAGCTACCCTATTCATAATATTCACAATAATAGATGTGTTCACACAATATTATAATTAGTTTTTAGAGTGAATATTTTCTTTCTACTTTGTCATAGTCATAGCCTGTTGTACAATATTTTTCCTTTAAAGACTAAGCCTATATAAGGTAAATATTAGGGATTTACTGGTTGGGTCAGTGATTGATTGGTCGGTTTAATCACTGAAAGGGGACTAGGGATTAAAAAATTAATAACTTGCCCAAGATGCAACATTAAGCTAGAGAGCTCTAGAGTCGGTTCTTAAACCTTTGTATATTGCCTCCAAAAACTCCCTCTATATTTAGATTTTTGTTTCTTCTACATCTTTTGCAGATGATGCAATGGACTCTTGTCCCCAACCTAGGCTTATGATAATCAGATTGCTTTCTCTACTTCCAGGAAAAACCAGTGGCATATGCTAACTCTGGATGCCAAGATGCCTTTGCAAACAAAAATGAGGTTTCCACTAGCTCTAATGGAAATACATTTCAAGCAATAGTTTCAAAACATAATACAATTATTTATGTATGTATACATAATTATGTATTTGTTTAATGTTCGTAAAGTTTCTTTTCTATTTTCATGAAATTTTCTAGATCCATTGGCTGTCATGTTTCCAGTATTGACTATTCCAGGAAATTAGCATTTAACAACTCTGTATTAGTAAAGTTATAACATTATAGTGCTTAAGGTACATTCAACTTTCTCAATTTAAGTTTCTTAGAGACTATCCCTCCCTACTCTCTTCTCTACACCTCCTCAAAATCATGTCTTTAATATCTCAACAGGTTTCTGTAGTTTAATAATTCATTCTTTCTCACTTTCTCTAAATATTAACAAAAATGTCTTAGGTTAAAAAACAAACAAAATGACATGTATGTATTTACTGTCTTATAAACAAGTATTTAAGTCATTTTGTTCTAAAATCCAAACTATATAAATTTACAAAACCATACACACATAATTGATGAGAAATATGTTAACCTATCACTAAAGTCCAGTATAAAACCAAGTAAAAATTCAATTTTTTCAACATTCTGAATCATATAGAATTTATGACATTCCACTTCTTTTTAAAATTTAATTTGTGGAGAATGACCAAAACAGAGAGAAGATTGGTTACAGCTGTTTAGGATTTTATTTACATGTATATACAGATTACAATAAGAATCCTATGGAAGACCCTCAAGAAAGTAGGTTACTAAAGGCCTCCAGCCTTAACTTTACTTAAAATATAAAAGTAACATTATTTTTGTGATAACTATCATTTTATATCTCAAAAAATATTCAGGAAAATGCATGTACTACATATAAAAATAAATCAAATACATTGAGTAAATTAGCATAGAGATTTAAATGTCCCTAGGAACAGACATTCCAGAACTTAACTTTAATTTGTCCTGTTATTTGATTGACATTGCCTCCAAAGAAATGATTTTACCACGTCTTTTCCTGTGAAAACATGTAATATTTCTTAGATTTATTCCTCTCAAAACTGTCAACAGTTTTGACATTAAGGCCAAAGAGCATTAAATTGTTAGGAAAATTTTCTGAATTTAGTCAAAACATTTTAAGGGTACAATGCAGTAAAATCATTCATCATTTTAGGTAGCTTAAAGTGCCCATATCTTTTTGGTTGATTTTTCCAACATTGCTGGCGCTTGAACCCAAGGTCTCACACATGTTAGGCAAGTACAATGCCACTGAGCCACATTCCATTTCCAGATCTTTATTTTAAATGACAACTATCTAAAACTTAACCTAGAAGTGACTAATATGATTTTTAAAATAATACTTTTTCAATTGAATAAGTATTAACTTTTCTACAACTCCCCACCCCCCCAGAGGCCACATCCCCAGCTGTTTTTATTTTGTATTTTGAAACAGGGTCTCACTAAGTTGCTTAAGGCCTCTCTAAGTTTTAAATAACAGTTTGGATATATGATTCATAGTAAGTATTTTTTTAACATTCACTGTTCCCAGCCACACAATTGCATCATTCAAAACAACTTGTAATTGTCCCCTGAACCTCATATATTATAATTTATCTAAAAGTTTTGAATGGTAGTTCTTATTTCTTACTTATGTCTTACACTGTGATGTCAAAGAAAATGAAAATAGACAATTATCCATTTTACTAATATTATTTAATAGAATACTGGTAAAATCTCAGAATTCAAGCAATAATAACCAGATTAGATATGCATGTTATCTACTTTTTATACTAGGCAATTTAAAGCCTTCATTTCTAAATGCAGAATTGTTCTGCAGCTTAAGGCTTAATTACCCAAGCATTTAATTAATAAGTGATTTTTTTTTCTTTCTTTTTTTTTTGGTACTGGGGGTTGAAAAGTGATGCTGGGGAAGATTTTATCACTGAGCTTCATTTCCAGCTATTTTTATTTTTTATTTGGAGACAGGGTCTTACTACGTTGCTTACGGCTTCACTACAGTGCTGAGACTGGCCTTGAACTTTAGATGCTCCTGCCTCAGCCTCCCAAACCACTGACACCTTTCTGTGCTTGCTCAGTGATTCTTAAAAGAATACCATTGCCCAAAATATTTTAAATATGTGTTTAACAGAGACTTTGCTTTAAAGAAAATAATAATAAATGGTTCTGTATCAAATCAGTTCTTACATTGATAATCAAGACCTGTCATAAAATTTAATTTGTTTATATGATAGTTGAAAGAATTCTATAAAAAACTGAGTGCATATTTTCTTGAACATGCAATATATTATTCACTCATTTCATCACAGCATGACATATAAAACATGGTACTAAATGTAATATTATAACTTAAAAACAGCACCTACAATGCCCAAAATTATTTTGAAGAATGTGTTTATTATATCTTTAAAAAACATAAATGTGGCTACATACTTACAAACATATGCATAGAACTGTATCTAAATTACTTAGACCTTTAAATACACAATTTTAATATTCAGTGTTTAAACATTTGTTGGGGACCAAAAATGTCTATAACATGTTCTTATTTGTGGTTTTCTTGAGAGACGCATTTTAAAAGCATACCACTTAGCTACAAAATGAATCTTCTGACAATCACCACCAGCATCTTAATAATGATTGGGTCTTATGTGAAATAGTTCAGAAAGAAAAAAATTGTCTTAAATAAATGTGATGTTAATAGCATGATATAGTAATGTAATATATCCCATTATAGATAGAAAATTTATTTGCATCAGTTTTGATTTTAGTATAAATAAAATCATGTGTCTAAAATAACAATGTTTGTTTACATAGAAGTATGTTCTAGAGTACATCTGTAAACTTGGAAATTCTCTAAAATCTCCAGTTATATCATGTGTGACTGCCAGGAGTTTCATAAGAACTATGTACAGGATGGCAATGTGCTACTATTAAATATTCTGAGTTTTATTAAATACTTTAAAAATATATTCAACAAACTGGAGCAGAGATTACAATTAATCACATGAAACTTGAACTTTTCATCATTTTCATGCAGTAATATTTCCAAGTGAATTTTTTCTTCATTTCTGATAACTGAACATTCTAATTATAAATGGCAGCAAGAACTGTTAGTATCCATAATAAATAATTTTAAAGGGTCAATAATGATATAGGCAATTGGTTATATTTATGCTGAAATAGCAAAACATATACTTTTTTGAAAACAAAGTGCACAATTGACAACTATCTAAAACTTAACCTAAAGTTGCATTCTATGACAAGCAAGCAAATAATCTATTACATAACATACTTGTTCTGTATTCGGCAAAGTAAAGCAAAGCAAAACTAAACAAAACAAAATCCCATGAAGAGAAACCTGTGAGGTTTATGTATTCTACAGTATCTTTGCAAGTAACAGATTTTGTTTTTTCAGAGAAGAAAACAATATTTCTCAGCACATATATATACAGTAAGCCCCTGAAATGTAATAGATAAGTAGTTAGGTTCATGTAGTTCTAGAATTAACATAATCCAAGTTACGTAAAGATGTGAGATTCTGAAGTGCATGATTTACTAACGCATAAGATGATATAACACATTTAAACTTACCCTTCCAATCTTACATCTGGCAGACTTCTATTAAGGGCAATCAAATCACTGGCCATAAGGTTAAACTGATTGATTTTGAACAGCTCTTTCATTTTCTCCTGGTCATCTTTAGGAATCAGCACAGCCTTTCCCATTTCTCCTGGGCCTTCTTGGTTTCTTGAAATAACAGCTGTAAGACATACACAGGTACAAACATACATACAAACACAAGATATTGAACAGAATGGAGAAACTCATGTGTGAATTAAATTCTAAAGTGTATTAATTACAAACTGGTTCTATAATATAATCATCCAGTCATATTTATAAAGCTTACACCACACAAAAGACATAGGCTACTTTAATTCATTAGCTTAATGTCACACATTGTCTTTTAATTGTAAACATATTATACTAATTACTAATTATTAAGACTTAATTAAGCAATACAAACCACCTAATCTTAAAACTTCTTAGTCATATTTTTAATATACTTATTATAGAAAGATGAAGCTGAACACTAGGGAGACCAGATTGTTCAAAATAAAAGATAACTTCTGAAAATACACCAAGATAAATTTATTTTCACATCAAATAAAATACTTTCATATCTGAACATACTTGCTGTCATTACATCTTCATAAAAGCTATCAGGTTGATAGTTTTTTTCTCCCATAGCAATTTTATTTATTTCTCAAATCACTTTGAAATATATAAAAAGAAGTTTCAGAGTGATAACACATAATTTCAAATGTCAAGGTAGATAGGTGCTTTATAACTTGAAATTCACAACAATTTTCTGAACTTGGCTGCTTATTAGGAGTACTCAGGATTTGATCTTTAGGGTAACATTATTGCTATTTCTCCCAAGTTATCACTAAAATTCTTTGCTGCTCTAAAATTCATGTTTTAATATGTGTATGTTTGTGCATACATCTGTTCACATGTTCCAGTTGATCCGGATGTATCTTTCAACTCACTAATCACAATGATATTAAGTTAGGTTAAGGTGAAAGGAATATAATTCTGTTCTTAACTTTTTCAATTTTTTCTATATTATAGTTCCCAATACATTAACCTAACTGAATTTAATTTCTGCATAAATTAAAGGGCAAATATTTTAACATAGGCCACCTTGAAAGGTTCTAAATATAAGTAAGGGATATTATACATGGGAAAACGTTTTATAAATTATAGTATTTCATAAAAATATAAAGTCTAAAATGATATAAGAATATGGTAAAAACTAGAATAGGACACAATCAGCAAACTTTCCACTCACTTGTCATTCAGTTATAAAATATCAAAAATGTTATTACTAGTGCTAATACAACATTGACTATCCAGATGGTTATTCTCTATGAAATGTTACCCAAGTTTTGGATTAGCATGAGTCAAACAAAGAAAATGAAAGAGAATGAGTACCTCTAAGGACTTTTAGATATGGGTACCATGAGGGTAATTAGCCTTAAACTTCTCTCATATATAGAAAAAGAAGTAGGAAGTTTTAAATGGAAAAGACATAGGTATAAAACTTCAAATTATTTAAAAAATTGCCATTTGGTAAACTTGGGATCTTCACTTTGCTAGATTTCCCCCAATGTCCATGTGATAAGGGTTTACTCCTGAATGTGACATTATGAGTAAATGATGGAAACTTTAAGAGATGGAGCTTAGTGGGAGAGCTTTAGGTAATTATGAGTCTATAGTCTCCTCCTTTCTCTTTCACTTCAGGCCACAAGGTAAGCACTAGTGTTCTAACACACATTACTGTCATGATTTGCGAACACAGGCCCAATGCATTGGGAACAACTGATCATGGACTAAAATCTCCAAAACTGTAGGCCCAAATAAACCCTTTCCTATATAAGTGGACTATCTCAGATATTTGTCATAGTAACTGAAAGCTAACTAACATAATCTAAAGAATGTTTACAAATAATTATCATTCATTTTAAGAAGCAAATATAGAAATGATAGGAATTTTATGAAAAAGCATAATTTGTTCAATTTAAGAAACTAAATTCTAATGGTAATAATTTATGTTGGGAATTTGCATCCTTAAATTCAGCTGGAGTTGTTAGAATTGAGTTTCAGTGAATCTGTATTCTTGGTAAGATGATATATAGGTTTTTTTTTTTTTTTTTTTTTTTTTTTTTTTTTCCCCCCGCTGTGGCAAAAATACCTAACTAGAACAAATTAGAAGAGGAAAGTTTATTTTGGCTCATGATTCCAGAAGTTCAGACCATGGTCACTCAACTCCATTGCTCTGGGCCCCAGATAAGGCAAAACATCATGGAGGAAGGATGTGGTAGAGGAAAGCTGTTCATTTCCTGATAGCCTGGAAGCAAAAAGAGAAAGCAAGGCACCTGGGACAAAATATAAACCCAAAAGGCATGACCCCAGTGACCTACCTCTTCCAGGCAACCATATCTGCCAACACTTATTACTGGTACAGTAGTCCTTTTCAATTACTAATCCATCAAATGGATTAATCCAGTGATTAAGTTACACATCTCATAATCTAATCATGAGCTTTCAAGGGATACCTTATAATCATAATAGATGTTTGTATACTGTTATATTCCCTTTATCAGATTTTTTAAACATTATTTTATTATTATTTTTATTCTATAGAAAGTGTTGAAAGAATTTCTCTGATTCCTCAGGAGTCCTGATTTTGAAATAAGAACAGAACCAGACTATGGTACTTCCTATTGACTACAAATATTCAATTTATACTTTTTTAAATATATTCTGGACTATTACCTTGAAGCAATAAAGAGGGTGATTTCCTCATAGAAAAAATTTATTTTATTTTGAAACATTAAAAAATTGTTAAAGAATATGATGTAAAATATTTTAACAATTTTTATAAATTAAGAAAGCAGTTTTTCAGTTATGGTTATTTACAATGCTTTGTAAGGGAGAAAAGTTTCCTTTTGCCCTCTTAGGTTTTGAGAGTAACCTAAGAATTAAACAGGACGGACTTTAACAGGCATATCACATAAATTTCTTGTCACTTGTACACAGAAGTCTTCATAAGGAAAATGAATATCAGAAGAAGTTGTTAGACCTAAAATCTTATAAACCTTTTTAAACAAGAAAAATAGCATGTGATGAGAGAAAGAGACTTGGGATGGGGTCAAGAAATTATGGGATGATAACTAGGAAATATATGGGGGGATCAAATGAAAGATAAGTTTCTTTTAGTGAGTTTGTTTTACACAGATATATTCCAGTACTGACACACAGTTTGGGATAGAAAGAATGTTCTCCTCTTCCTGGTACATCAGGGAGGGCATATTTCTTGTGAGAAATTTTATAGCCTTCTCTCAGGTTGAAGAGGGAGGGGAGGCCAGAGAGAGCTTCCTTCATGTGCTATTTCTTGGGTGCCTGCAGCACAAAATAATCAATATGCCAAAGAAGCATATTTATAGGCAGCATATTCTGAACCTGTTCACCTTCTATAACTTTGACGAAAAGATATTCTGTTACCAAGAAAGGCACCATGGCCAATATAATGCTTGCAAAGCGAGTTAGCAAACAGTGTTAAAATGTTTCTCTATTTAAGGAAGACAAAAGTCAACTACAATGTATTAGGGCAAGGATATAGATGTTTTTGAGTTTTGTAACATTTTCAAAGGAGTGACAGTTTCCTTCTAGCATTATGCAGATTGGTGTTTTGTCACTGGTGGTAGGAGTGACTGCAACATGATATAGTATGAAATCAAAAAAATTCAAATTTTCTTAAATAGTATACATAGAATGAGTTGCAAACACATGTAGTCATCCACCTTAATCATGTAACAGCTTAGTGCATATCAGGTTTTTTGTCTCTTCCACAGAGTTAAATACATTTTTCTATAATTGCCTATAATAAATGCATATTTCACATCTTTTTTTCCTTGTGTATGAGCAAACCTATTGGTATTTTCAACTCCCTAGAGCAAAAAGAATGCTAAGTAATTATAGTGTGGAACCAGTCTTTTCCCTTTTCTTTCTGTTACCTGGAAGAATGCATCTTGCATTCAGAAAACAAAGGATTTTTTTTGTTTGTTTGTTTGTTTTTTCTTTAAATAGAATAAATAGTAAGTAGGAAAGAATAAGCAATTCGACTTTGTGGTTTCTCTCAGATCTGAGGCATCCCTTTGAAAACAACTCCTATTTTTTCTTTACCTGTTGATTTTCTTTACATAGCTTAAAAAGAAAATAAATAAATAAATAAAAGAACCATCTATACACCTACAGAATACATTTCCCCACAGCCAAGCAAACTCCAAATTAATTGTTAATTTTTTAAAAAATTATTTACTTTATTAGGCAACTATAACAGATGGCAACAAAATCTACATTCCAGTTTCTTTATTGCTGATATGAATATGGACAGAAATGTCCTGATTCCAAAGTTGGTTTAGACTAAAAAATGGGATTAATATATTAAACTGTAAATTATTTACTTTCTCATTATATGATAAAATCATCAAAAAAAGATAATTTGATGTAAAGTGACATTATAAAGCAAGTAGAAATATAAGAACAGAAGCATTTTATAGTGTCTTTCATTATATTTAACATAGTACACACTTTAAAGACTTGAAGAATATTTATTTCCACCTTAGAATTCTCACTGCTAAAAGATAGCCATCAAAATATAAACACAGTGACTGCTAATCTACCAAAAATCCCACTTCATATCAATTGCATTATTTACTTATGAACGTCGCATTATTAACATTTTCTTATTTGAAGAATAACCCCTTTAATGAGCACTATTTGAAAAAAGAAAAATGAACCAGAATATACTCAAGAAAAACAGACTAAAGTTAAAAAAATAAGTTGATTTTAAAGCAGAGATTTTATTCTGTTAAAAAACACAGTGATTTATGATGCACATTGGTAAAAGTGTAACATGGAACCAAAATCTAAATGTTATCCCACATGCCATGCCTTCCAATTTTTTTCAAATTATATTCTCATCTTCAGATCTATTCACTTGTTTTTATTTTTGTGGGGTTTTTTTTGGTACCAGAGATTGAATTTTTGTATATTTTCCTTTAAAATCTTTCTTTTAGTTGCTTGCTCTTCTTTCATTTTTACCACTTCCAATTTGACAATTATAATAAATTAAAGAAATTTTGGCATTAGTTCTTCTTGTCTTTGCATATTAATACTCTTTTATTAATT
This sequence comes from Geosciurus inauris, assembly GCA_004024805.1. NCBI lineage: Eukaryota > Metazoa > Chordata > Mammalia > Rodentia > Sciuridae > Geosciurus > Geosciurus inauris. Next base: position 49,659 of record PVHX01013861.1, read on the forward strand.
ACTCAGTGTCCCTGAACAACTCAATCATAAACCTGCTTGCATTGAGGTCAGAAGATGAGGAAATCACAGCAGTTCCTTCCTCATCCCTCTACCACCAGATCCACTTTACCCTTGATGCAGCACTCCCTGAGCCATACTCTTTTGGCATTCAAAAGACCCTGAATTTATCAAGGGTACTTCTTGTTAAAATAACTTAAGTCAGTATACATTTGCCCTTTAGCCCATTTATCTTAGAGACAGTAATGGGCTTTAAATATCTGTTACAGCTAACTTATATATTTTGAGAATTCTGAAAATAATACCCCAAAGTATGATGATTGGAATGCTGAATGCTTTGATCTAAAGGAGAAACATGGTCTCTCTGACTTTCTTGTGTGCCCTCACCGCAGTTTTCACCCATATTACCCTAACAAAGTACAGGAAAGGACTTTCTCTGAAGTATCATGACCAACTTAAAAGTTAGATATCCTAGGTTAGTTCACTACCAAAAATACTAGAGTTGACACCATACTTAGAATCAAATGAACTTTTTCCCACACTACTGTCTGTTCTTTGGGTTCATTCATCTCCTCTAAAAATCATTTATGCTTTATCTCAAAGTGCATACAGCCCACTCAGGACCCAGGACTGATTCAGAAATTACTTTAAAAAATTTAAGGAAATAAGTTTGGATCTGAGCAAAGATTTATCTGCATAGATAACATTATATATGGATGCATGTATATTTGTATATGCGGGCAAATATAACTGCACATATATATATAGATAGATATATCTTCAAATGCAGTAAATGCTATACACTTGTGTTTATCTATGAACCCTATGCAATAATTAAAATTATACTACAAAGATGTTTAATGATGTGGAAGATATTCAGGTTAAACAGAGTGAAAATTTGTCATAAAGCAAAGTTATAAAATAAGCATATTTTTGATAATGTATATGCATATGGCAGCAATGATGATTAGCAGTGGTTTCTTATTCTGTTCTATTATTAAATTAAATTATAAGCATACTTTCTTAATCAGTTTGTCATTACCTAATAAGATAATTACAGTTACAAATTAATCCCAAATCTGGCTTCAATGACAATGAAATTAGCCCAAATTTTACAGTGACTGGTACAATGTGAAGTCAATAGACATTGGGGTGATACAATGAAGGAATCAGAGTCTGGGGAAAGACTCTAGAAGGAAGGCTTCTTAATGTCCATGATATGACAAGCAGGTAGGAAAGAATATGGTTAGTTCTAACAGGAAAGTTCCTTATAGGAAATTCATTGTAATTACAGATAAGGGAAACATTTAGTGATGGAACAAGCACAGGTAGTAATTTCCTTGGATTCTTTATAGGGAAAAGCAAATTCTTGTGTAGGTAGTAAAATTTTAACTTTCTTTCACAACAATCCTTTGCAAACATTCTGCACATTCATTAAAGCAGTATTACTCATATACAGTAAGAGGTTGTTTGGCACATGTTACAGTCACAAATGTTTCCTGGAAATAATTGGCACAACTTTTAACTGTTCACTAAAGTAATAAAATAGTGCTGAAATATGAAATCATTTCCTTCTGCATTAAGAATGAACTTCCTCATTAAAACTATTTAAAAGGTACTCATCTTGTAATGGTTATAACAATAGCCTTAGTTTCAGCTTTCAATAGGAAATCTGCACAGAATCCTACTTCTGTCCACTAAATAAAAAACAACTTGAGAAAACCATGAATTCTGTGAAAACAAATGCACCAGTTTTGGCTGAGGATGCTTTGAGACGGCTCTTTGGAAAGGACATCTCAAGTGGAACAATGACCATGAAGAAGGCCTGTGCATAACCCAACATTCATAATGAATCATGTCAAAGATAGACAATAATAACCTTGTAACATTCAAGATATCATCACAGGTATGTTTCACCAAGTTTACAAAAACCATTTCCATTTTGGACAAAACGAAATGGGTACTACATTCACGAAGTACATATCTATTTGAGAAACCAGATACATATTTTTAGAATAATTTCTGAATGTACTTTTTCAGTTATTATGAAGCTGCATAAAACATCTAATAATGCTTCAAATTTATTAACTAATATTTGTCACATAAAATGTGAGGCAAGCATTAATTGGTAGGTTGTTATGAGTTCACTTTAGAAGTAAAATATCTTTCACCAAAAATGTATTTAAAAATGATTAATGAAATAATATTGCATTAAGTTACAAATACTCTGCTGTATTTTAGACTGAAAAAATAAATCTACGGCTGGACCACAAGACCTTGTTGATGGCAGTTCTGTGGCATGTCTTTTGTTTGGCCAGGGGCCTGGCTCTGCATCATCTCCAGCCTGCTCTGTGAACTGGGGCACTGAACTCTGTGTCCTCATCAGGCTGCCCTGCCCTTTGACTCTTGATTGGTAAAATACTGATCAGGCATTAGGGGCCAAGTGATGGATGAAGTTGAGGTTTTTACTTCCATAGTTCCCTCTCTGTGGGGCAACTGCAGTTGGCTTTCTTCCACAAAACATATAGTCTCATGGAGATTGCCATATGACAAGTTAATGAGTAAAGAATGCAAAAACGCAAGCCCAGATCAAAGAATCCACCTTATATCCTAGCACTTGTTAGAAGGTGATTCTTTACAACCCTTTCCACAAGTGGTCCTGAAAGTTAGTGGGTGAGAAGAAATTCTTCCATCAAGCAGAAATAAAGAGGGGAACTCTGAAAGGCAACTCTGAACTTTGAAGGGATAGAATATGAGGTAGGAACCTAATTTAGACCATGAGCCTAAGCACACAGGGTGGTTGGACAGCTCAAAAGGGACTTTAAACAAGATTGGAAGGCTGATACAACAAGGACCATTTGATGACAAGAAGTTTGATGGAGAGATTAAGTTGTTCTTTGAAAATGCAAAAAAAACCTGGATTTTATTGCCCTATATAATCTACCAGAAAAGATTCGATCATAAAATAGCCTCTCAACAATGAAATGGAAAAAAAACATTACCCTTCCTAGAGCTGTCAGCCTGTTTCCTTTTTCAGTGAGCCCATGGCTTATAAAATGGGGGAGGAGCTTGGAGGCCAGGTTAGTGCAGATAAAGACTATGCACAGGTTTCACAACAGGAACGCCTCACCATGGTTAGTAAGCTTATGGCCACCCAACTTGCCAAGAACAAAAGAAAACACACAAAA
>PVHX01013862.1:0-52809 GCA_004024805.1 Geosciurus inauris
TTTGGGGCGGTGAGGGCAGGTTACTGGGGGTTGAACTCAGGGATGCTTAACCACCAAGCAACATCCCCAGTTCTTTTGAGACAGGGTCTTGATAAGTTGCTTTAGGTCTCACTAAGTTGCTGAGGCTGGCTTTTTTTTTTTTTTTTAATTTTTTTTTTAGTTGTCAATAGACCTTTATTTTATTTATTTATATGTGATGCTGAGAATCAAACCCAGTGCCTCACACGTGCTAGGCAAATGCTCAACCACTGAGCCACAACCCCAGCCCCTGAGGCTGGCTTTGAACCTGAGCCGCTGGGATTATAGGTATGTGACACTGTGCCGGGCTGGTTCTCAGATTCTTAAAGATAGAACTGGTCTGAGCCGGGCGCAGTGGCGCAAGCCTGTAATCCCAGCACTTAGGGAGGCTGAGACAGGAGAATCAAGAGTTCAAAGCCAGCCTCAGCAAGGGCGAGGCTCTAAGCAACTCAGTGAGACCCTGTCTCTACATAAAACACAAAATAGGGCTGGGGATGTGGCTCAGTGGTCGAGTGTCCCTGAGTTCAATTTCCAGTACCCAAAAAAAAATAGAACTGGTCTGAAGGTGTAGCTCAGTGGTAGAGTACTTGTCTAGCATGCTCACAGCCCTAGGTTCAATCCCTATCATCATAACTTAAAGACGCCAGATTATAAACCTCTATCCAGTTCTTCCCTTGTATAGTGCAGGTTGTTTGGTGTCAGAAAGAGGTCCTGCCTGGAAATTATCATATCTGCATAACAAGTAGAATTTTTTGATTTTCACTTAAATCTGAGTTTTTTTAAGCTTGACCTGGTTTTGTTCATACCCTACAACTATGAGTCAAAATCCATTTGCAGAGCAGATTGATATATTCTGAGTTTTGATACTGTAATATAAGAAATAAAACAAGGACAGAATGACTTTTTTTAAAAAATATTTATTTTTTAGTTGTAGGCAGACAGAATATCTTTATTTTATTTTTATGTGGTGCTGAGGATCGAACCCAGTGCCTCACGCATGCTAGGCGAGCACGCTACCACTGCGCCATAACCCCAGCCCCCAGAATGACTTTTAAGTAATGAGCATCTGAGTTTATTAGTGCCATGTCAGATATGTCTAAAGATTGCCTCTGATGGCACAGTGTTGGTGTTTCTGAATGTGGAATTTCTTGATTTCAGTAACAGCTTGGATTGTTTCAAGTGCTTCTGACTCATTCCACGTGGTTGCCTGACATAGCCCACACACCATTTGCTCACAAATATGTCAAAGATCTAATCAGCTGAGCCCTGACCTGAAAACCTGGGGCTAGATTACCAAGAAACTCTTTGGTCACTCTAGAAAAGGGAGTCTTTCTCTCCACCTTAGTTCAGCCTCATATATTCGTATGGAATTCTCCCTTAGCAGTCTGCAAATAGCTCTGGCAAGGTATTATGTTTGTATTGTGGGCTCTGAGTTAATGCACAGGGTCTTTTATCTTCTGAATGTTGAAATTTAATCCTAAAGGGACTTAAAGGTAGGGTTAGTCCAAAATTTTCTTTATCTCTTATAACAGTCCTTTAAAGTCCAGTTCTTATCCGAGTAGATTCTGGATGCCAGAGAGAAGCAAGGTGAAGGGAAGTTATGTATATGGATTGTGGAAGCAAACATCCTTAACTTTTTTCCCCTGGGAATTGAACTCAGGGCCTTGTGCATGCTAGGCAAGCACTCTACCACTGAACTCCATTCCTAACCCGGATGTCCTCAACTTAAATCCCAACACCATCCCTTTCCATCTGTGTGACCTTGAACAAGTTACCTTGCCCCACTGTGCTTCCATTTCCTCTTCTATACACACACTGACACATGTCAATGACAGTCATGCCTTAGTTAAAGATTGGGATTGAGAATTCATAATGAGGCAAATCAGTCACTGTGTGAACATCCTACAGAGTCCTCACACAAACATAGATGGTCTATTTCAATCACTTGATGTGGCCTCTTGCTGCAGTGGAGAAACACAGCAAGTTACATGAGGCCCTTGTACACAGCATGCTATTTTACAGTAAACTCTTTTTAAAAATTAAGTCCAGGAAACACACTTGAAAATAATGATCAAAGTATAGTATAGTGGATACATAAGGCAATAACAGTCATTTATTATCATTAGAAAGTATTATGTCTATACATAATTGAATGTGCTGTATACTTTTCCATGACCGGCAGCACAGTAGATTTGTGTACACCACCATCACCACAAACACATGAGAACGTGTTTCAATATGATGTTATTATGGCTACAATGCCACTAGGTGGTAGGAATTTTTCAGCTCCATGATAATCCTATGGGACCACTGTCACGTATGTGGTCCATTATTAGTCAAAAAGTCATTCTATGGCACAAGACAGTACTAAGGACAGTGCAAGCCACGTTTTGAAAGCATTCAGTGTATTTTCCAAACTAAGGAAGACACACAGCATAATCTCTGCTCCAGCACCTCACCAAGACCTACCAGGAATAAATGCCCCCATCAGTCATTGAAACTCTCCTTCTCCATCATGAGTGTTAATCCTCACACAAATTTTGTTTGATAGCCAAGGAGTGGCAGCACGAGGATTGGAACTCAGGATTCTCAATCACTTTTAAGCTCCCTTGAATTATTCACTAAAGTAAGTGTATCTTGTTCTTTCAAGCTGCATCTATTAGGTGGACTATATGAGATTCTTGACATTTGACCATTTTTTGCCCTTCTTTTTGGATGATTCATCCTAGTGGTGAATACCTGCATTACTTAGAATCTGACCCACCAAAGGGTTTAAAGAGAGGTTGACTCAGAGTCCTCCTTAGAGGAAAAGGGTTTGTTCAGGACCCAGTGATTGCTAACCTCAGGATAGGAGGCAGTCTGAGAGCCAGATCAGAGATGGTGATGCCCAGCATTACTGGGTCTTGCTTTGTCAAAGGCACCCCTTGGGGGTGTGTTCAGCTGGACTCTGCAGCAGAGGTGGGGCTCACCCTGCAGAATTTAGGAAAACACATTTCTTTACTCTCTAAAAAATTATGATTACTATACTTTTAAAACTGACTCTGAGAGCAAGCACCATCTTATTAGATATCCTATAAATAGTATTTGGCTCATTATGAACGCTTAATAAATTATTTTAGAATTAGAAGAAAAGTCATAGTAAGTCTCCTATTTCTGGAAAACAAAAGAGCTCTCTGGCTTTTGCTGTCCTCCCTCCCAACCTTTGATCAGCTCTGCAAATGCCCAGATCCAAACAGCTTTAGGGCTGGCGGAGCCATCAGAAGAAGCTGTTGCATCTCCATCCCCACCCCCACCCCTGGAGACAGCCTGCACAGGGCCAGCCATTTTTCTCAAGGCAATGACCCTCCTACCGCTTTTAACAAAGGAAGTAAATTTAATACCACCTTGAATAAGAATAACAGAAAAACATTGTACATTGATTACATAATTACAATGCTATTTCAGTCCTGTGATCAGATATTTGTTGAGCCTCTCATTTGAATACTAAGGTACAACAAATACATACACCATGGCTTCTACTCTTGGGGACTTCGGAATCTACTCAGGGGCAGGTGCCAAGGATGCATGCCCCTCCTGAATATGAAGTTGTGTGCACAGTGATTCAGAGAGGCCCATCAGCAAGGTTGCTTCTGGAGTATTTGGTTGAAGCATAGAGAGAGAATGATCTGGAAGGTGGCCAGAGAACAGTGATGGAGGAACATGAGGCAGGGCATGGGAGTGGGAAGGAGATGAGATGAGAGAAGTATTTGTGTTGGGGAGCAGTGGGGTTTGAGGGAGAACAGGGATGTGTCAGCATGGGCCTATACCAGGAAGAGCCTTGAAGTCCTGCAGGACAAGACGGACGCCTGCATTTGTATTGTGCATCTCTCAGAGCATTTTCCCCTAGCTAGCTTGCCTCATCTGACCTCAGCACAACCACTTGAGGGCCTTTGCTGTCCCCATGGACAGGCAAAGACACTTAGCTGTAGACTTGTCCATAATCACATAGCTTTTAAGAGGCAGAACCTGGGTAGGCCCAGACCCAGGTCTGACTCCAAATCCCACACTTTCTGCATAAGACCCGTTGCTTAAAGATCTAACAGTCCTTGTCTGACAGCTCCTTTGCCCATGTGTCGTCTAGAATAAAATCACCAGACCTCATATTTACTGACTTTCATCTAACTATATACTCTCCAGGATTGATTAAGTTTCTCTGACTTGAGTTAAGTTCAGGGATTTTCTCTTTCCATGGAGCTAATACTAAATTACGGGCTACTGATATGAAAACCCCGAGGTTGTGACAGATAGCTACTTCTGGGGACAACTGTCTGGCATATGGTGGCCTCCCTGGAAAGGCAGTTGGGGCGGGGTAGGGGGCCACCTCCAGAAGGAGGAGGTGAAATGAAATGTTCATAATAGTACAGCAATTCTTAGAGGAAGGAAGCTTCCTACGTTCCCGGACTTGAGCCTTGCCTCAATTAGCAGAGTTTTTACAGGCACCATAGAAGTATATTAACCTTGTGACCCCATGACTAGCTCAGAAGTGTGTTCTTTCCTCCACACTCCCTGCTTCTGTGGGCGACTAGCTTCATCCCTTAATACCCAATGTGACATGAAATATGTAAAACAGTAACCAAATCACTGACACCAGATGTGATGCCAAATGCTCAGCTTTACCCAAACAGCTGAATCGGGGCTGCCGGCCACACTCCAGCTTCCGGCACTAGGGAAAAAAAGTAAAAAAAAAAAAAAAAAAAAAAAGGCACATAATAACTAGTAGGGGTCTGCTGGGGCTGAGGCTGCAGCTGTCACCTGGCAGCTCCTCTCAGGGAGCCTTGCCTTTCTGGGCCTGCCAGGTTGTGGCTCTCTGGGACAGTGACCCCCAAGAGGTTCCCATTTCAGCTGCTGTCCTTTTGTGTTCTCAGTTGTTCTCCAGGGTTTGTTGCCTCCTGAGAGAACTTCACAGCTGCTCCAGAAAGGACCCCACGCACACTTTCCTCATTCCATTTTCCTGAGAAGTCAGATCCACACACCAATCATTGCATCATCCGTCTTATCAAGATACTAATATATTTAAGAGGCTTCTTTGTCCCCTTAGATGTCACTAAATGCCCACTGCCCAGAAGTACAGCTGTGTCATCTGGGCATCCTCCTCATTTTCCATCAATCCACAGAACGTGATGGAGTAGAGGCTTTGTTTCACTCTGCACAGCTGCCTTTCCATGACACATCGAAGGAGGTGTGTTGCCACCCGCGTCCCCCAGATGCACAGTAAGTGGCATTTGAGGGAGTTTGATGGAACAGTCGGAGTAAGTACTTGAATTTAATGAGATTCATTCTTCATTTATTCCCACTCGCTGCAAGATGGTTTTACATTTAACAGAATTATAACGCCATTACACTCCATTTTAATCACAGCCAATGGCAGCTGGCACCCCAATGCACAGCACCAACTTTTTGTTAATGATAAGCAATTTGCATCTATTTAATCCCTCTTGAAAGATAGGAGTACAGTAGTCAATTGGCTTGTGTTGGTCTGATTTAAACCTTAGCAAGGCAATAGCAAGGGCCCAGTTGTCACGATCTATTGTCCTTTGCTACTTTTCAGGTCCTAAGAGCCCTACAGACTCATAAAGCCCCATTGAACCTCATGGAGCTTAAGCTTCTGAGAAGAGTCCAGAACTTTATTCCTAATACTTTGCACAAATAGAATTCTTATACTTGCATCAAATGTCCTTTGGAATCAAATCAAACCATGGCAAAATACTTACAGGTAGAATATAAAGAGATCTTATTCATTCATTGTCCATTCAATAAAAATTCGGATTATAGGGCTAGGGATGGAACTCAGTAGTAGAGCACTTACCTAGCATGTGCAAGGCCCTGGGTTCAATCTCCATCCCCCATCCCCGAAAAAAAAAAGGGAAATAATTCAGGTTATAATAAAGAAACAAAAATGAAAAGTGTCTTAAGATGGTAAGAATCATGAAGAGACAGCCATAAAGAAGAATGACCCAAGTAGTGCATGCTTATAACCCCAGTGGCCTGAAGACAGAAGCAAGAGGGTAACAAGTTTGAAGCCAGACTCAGCAACGTAGTGAGACCCTCAGCAATGTAGAGAGGCCATGTCTCAAAATAAAAACATAGGAAAAAAATAAGAGAGAGAGAGAAATGTCTAGGGATGTAACTCAGTGGCATCCTGAGTTTAATCCACAGCACACACCCCCCTCAAAATAAAAGAAATAAAATCATGTTGTTTGTAGGTAAATGGATGGAACCAGAGATTATCAAGCCAGATTCAGACAAAGATTGCATGTTTTCTCTCATCTGTGGAATCTAGCAGGGGGGAAAAATGACATGAATGAAGAAGGGAAATTACTAGTGAAGAGGGAGGAGATGAGGGGAAGAGGGGAACGGGAAGTGATGGGTGAGTAATGAGGAGTGGAAATGATCAAAATATGTAATATGCATGTATGAATGTGACACAATGAAACCCTCTATTCTATACAATTAATATGCATTGATAAAAAAAAATCATGAAGAGAAATAATTTTTGGTTAAAGGAATATTGGAGGCTAGAGGTGTGGGTCAATGGTACAGTGCTTAGTATGTGTAAGGGCCAGAGTTCAGTCACAGAACCAAAAAATACAGTAATAATAATAATAAGGATTGTTGAAGCAAGAGTAGAGCTTGGTGCTTCATGTCCATTGCTTGGTGTCTGGCGTATAGGATGACACCAAGGAGAAGGTGGGATGCAGAGCCAGCCACACTGATACTTGGAGAAAGTGTTCCAGCAAGAAAGACAATCCCAACGGTCCAAAGACAGGAACATGTTTGGAATGTTTGAGAAACAGCAAAGGGGCCAAGGTGGTTGGAGTCATGCAAGGAAGGGAAGATTATAAAGGTTCAGAGAAAGATTAGGGGCCAAATGACACAGGCCTCGTAGCCAGCACTAGGATATGGGTTGTTGCCGAGTTGGATGAGAAGGCAATAGTGTTTTGAGCAAAAGAGAGACAGACTCTGATTACATTTTAATGGGCTTACTCAGCTTCTGTGCTGTGAATAGACTATTGGGGGCAAGGGCAGGAATGGGAAGAGCTGTAGGGAGGTGTGTAAGTCTGCTCAGGTGCCATAATAAGATACCAGACTGGGTAATTGAAACAACAGATACTTATTTCTTTGGAGTTCCAAAGACTGGAAGTCCAATATCAAGGTTTTAGAAAGTTTGGTCTCCCCAAGGCCATTCTCCTTGGCATATAGATAGCCACCTTCTTGCTGTGTTCTCATGTGGCCTTTCCTCTGTGTGTGTTTACTCTTTGTGTCTCTTCTTCTTCTTCTTTTTTTTGGGGGTACTGGAGATTGAACTCAGGGGCACTCGACCACTGAGCCACATCCCCAGCCCTATTTTGCTCAGCGCCTCGCCATTGCTGAGGCTGGCTTTGAACTCGCGATTCTCCTGTCTCAGCCTCCCTACTCTTCTTCTTTTTATAAGGACAACAGTCCTACTGGATTATGGCTCCATCCTTATGACCTTTAAAGGCCTCTTTAAAGATCCCCATCTGCAAACAATCACTATGGGTTAGGGGTATAACATGTGAATTTTGGAAGGATACAGTTCAGTCCATTATAGGAAGTAACTGCAAAATCCCAGGAAGAGATGACCATGCTTGGACCATGACCATACCGGTGGAGATAGTGAGGAGTTGGATTTTGGCTCTTTTTCTGAAGAGAAAATTAGACAGAATTAAGTTTATTTCAGATTTTGTGAGCATCAAGAATGAAAAGAGGACTGGGATTGTGTAGCTCAGTGGTGGAGCACTTGCCTAGTATGAGTGAGGCACTGGGTTCGATCCTCAGCGTGACATAAAAACAAATAAATAAGCTGAGCACGGTAATAATCCCAGCACTTTGGGAGGCTGAGACAGGAGAATCGTGAGTTCAAAGCCAGCCTCAGCACGGCGAGGCGCTAAGCAACTCAGTGAGACCCTGTCTCTAAATAAAATACAAAAGAGCTGGGGATGTGGCTCAGTGTTTGAGTACCCCTGAGTTCAATCCCTGGTATAAATAAATAAATAAATAAATAAATAAATAAATAAATAAAGGTTAAATTCATTAAAAATAGCTTGCATCTTAGGGAAAAAAAAGAATGAATGGAAGGAACACAAAATTTTGAACACTGGAAAAAAAGGAGAGAATGCTGGATGCATAGAAGGGTTTTTGTTTAGAAGGTATTTTGAAGGTATTTTGTTTTCTAGCTCCTTGAAACATGCCTGTAGTTTTTGAAATTCAAAAGTATAATTAAGGGCTGGGATTGTAGCTCAGCGGTAGAGCGCTTGCCTCGCATGCGTGAGGCCCTGGGTTCGATCCTCAGCACCACATACAAGGCAATAAAATAAAGACGTTGTGTCCATCTACATTAAAAAAAATATTTAAAAAAGAAGTATAATTAAAAATTAAGAATATAAAGGCATTTTGTTAGCTTTTTTATTGAAGTATAATGTGCTTTCAGTGAAGTACATATTTTCAGCGTGTATTTTCAGTGCACAAATTTTAAATATACAGCAAATGAGTTTTGCCTCTGTACACATTCATGTAACCACCAACCAGGTAGAGAAATGTAATATTTATAGTACACCAGAACATTCTCTCATGCCCCAGCCCAAACGACAACTCCCCAAAGGTAACCCCTATTCTGACTCTAGCACCACATATTACTTTTATTTATTCTTGAACTTTATGCAAATGGAATCAAGTGGTATGTTACTTTTGGTGTATATTTTACTCTTTCCATTCAACATTATGTATATGAGAATCATCCATGTTGCTGCGTGCAGATGAAGGTCATCCATTTTTGTGGCTGGGTTAGTATTTCATTGAATAAATAGATCAAAATCTATTTTCCAAATGAAGATTTGTATTGCTATCACATTAAATTATTATGAATATACTGATGTTCTTTCATTTATAATGGAGTTACACCCCGATAAACCCATGGTAAGATGAACACATCCTAAGTCAAAAAATGCATCCAACGTACCTAACATACTGACCACCATAGCTTGCCAACACTGTCCACTGTAGAGTATCCCTTGTTTACCTTTGCATGCCTGCCTGGGAGCTGCAGACCATGGCTGCTGTCCAGCACCAGGATAGAGAATTGCACTGCATATCACTACCAAGGAAAAAGATCAAATTTTAAAACTTGAAGTGTGGTTTCTATTGAATGAGTATCAATTTTGTACCATCATAAAGTCAAAAAGTCATAAGTCAAATATAATTGTAAGTCAGGGGGCATTTGTACAGATAATTGCAATATACATTCCTATGCATGTTTTTGCTGGGCTCATTAGGAAAAACATTTCTTCCCAGCCAATAAAAAGAGTTCTCCAGTGAACAAATAGATGCTTTTCCCTTTTCAATTTAGGCTCTTGGTCAAAACAGACAAATAATTCAGGCATGATCACTTCCAGAGTTGTGCTATAGTCAGTTCATACTAGTTCAGGAGAGGCCATTGCTAAATTTGAAGTAATTTTTCAATTGATTGCTAAACACAGATCATATTAAAAGTTAATTTAGGTAAGTTTTAGTTAAATCCAAAAAAATAAATAAAAGAGGAGAGACCAATTCCAAACTCATTTTATGAGGCAACCAAAACTCGTGTTATGAAAGCCAAAGATATTATAAAAAACTACTGACCAATATGCCTGATGACTATTTATACAAAAGTCCTTAACAAAACACCAGCAAACTGAATTTAACAGCACACTTAAAGAATTGTACAAAATGGGTAGGTGGGATATTTTCCTGGAATGCAAGTATAGTTCAAAACATGAAAATTCATATACATATTTTACAAACTTACATGCACATGCTAGCCAAATGAAGGAAAAAAGAACATATGATCAACTCCAATTATGCCTAAAAAACACTTGGAAGAAAATCCAACATAATTTCATAATAACAACACTCAACAAACAAGGAATAGAAGAAAATCACCTCCCATAGTCAAATGCAGAACTTCCAGAAACAGAAGTAAAATGGGCATAGCAAGGGAATAGGAAAAAGGAAAATGAGAAGTTGTCAATAGGTGTAGAGTTTTAGCTTTGCAAGATGAAAAAGTTCTGTTGTGCAAGTTCTGTTGTGCAAGTTCCATTGCACAACAGTGGGAATGTACTTAACTCTGTCAAACTATAAACTTAAAAATTATTTGTGACATATTTTATGTTATATGTATTTTACCACAAATTTAAATTTTTAAATTAGATGAATTATATTAAAAACAAGAGTAATAAGCAAAACTCATTATTTCCTACTTATTCTATTTTTTATGCACTTGATGTTATTTATATTTTCTTATATTCAATTGTAGGTTGAGATCTACCATAGTGGTGGGGGCATTTACACCACAAAAATTGGCCAGTGATGCAAATCAGAATTTTATTTGGTTTATTGTCTATGTTCAAGAACATGATAGGAATAAAAAGCATTGTCAATAGCACAGAAAATCAAAGAAAGTGGTTTTTTTTCAGTTTTCAAAACTATTATCCAATTCAGGTTGCTCACGTCACTAAATGCATGAAGTTCTGGCACATGTCTTCATTGTTTCACTTTTGTCTGGCTTTTAAAGGAAAACTAGCATTTGGGATGGTACCACACCTACTTATCAGTTGTAACATTAGATTGCCTATCGACACAGTGGTTTGACAGAAATTAATGAAAGGTTTCTACAAGAATTAGAGACTTGGAATTTACAGTAAAAAATTGTAAATATTGCAAAAATTCGTATAGTGAACTATTAATAGTAAACGTGTACTATATACCCTTTTTAGGTTTATGTAGGAAAAAAGTTCTTTTCCCCAGAGAGTTTGTAACCAATTTACCAGCACACCCTTTTTACTCCTGTGCTGTCCTATAGGAGTGGGATGAGGTCTCAGGCTGACCCATTTTGCCTTTTAGTTTCCTCTCTCAGGGAGAGGCTGGGGTGTGGTTGGTGATAAAGCCTTGGTCTAGCATGCTCCAGGCCCTGGGTTCCATCCCTAGCACTGAATAAAGTAAAATAAAATAAATAAAACAATGGTGTCTCCTTCTGAGACTCAGAGACTGAAAGTCTATGGAAAACAACGCATAATTATGGCTATGGCCACAAATGTTGTCTCTCTCTGAGACGCAAAGGACCTCCCGCTACTGCATCTGGAATCACCTCACTCTGTACCTTTCCATGCACCCTTCAAGTAAATTTCCCTACAGTCCAAGTGAGACGAATCTTACTGATGACCTTGGCATTCCCCAGTCACCAGTGTGATCTCCAGAGTCAGGGAAGAAGAGCGTTGTGAGCCAAGAGCTGGAAGGGCTCACAGTTTATTATAAACAGGCTGAACAGGTGCTTCCCAAAGCCTGTTTAAACAACGCAGCACAGAACTGTGCCCCACACTCCCATCCCCTTCACTAGACCCATGGTTTTTCCTGCCTTCCTGTGTTTATCATTTGTCCTCTCCCCACCAAAATGTAGGATCACTTAGGGCAGGGTCTTTTGTTCACAGTCATGTCCTCAGTGCTTACAAAATGCCTGACACTCAACAAATAGACACCGAGTCTAGGCACTCAATATTTGTCCCACGAACAAACACAACTTCAGGTTCGTGAACTCTCCTGATGTGCTCCCCACTGAGCACACACCCTGCTGTGTACAGATACCTATATCCTTTCATGTCACTACACGACAGTGGGGGCACACCTGTCATAGCGCACAATGCCGATGTGAGAAGCAGCCTGTCGGGGGCTTCCTAGTCTGAGCCTGTCCAGCTCCATGTGTCCACAACTTAGCAAGACCCTGTCTCAAAGTATAAATAACAAGGGCTGGGTATGTGGCTCAGTAGTTAAGTGCCCCTGGGTTCAATCCCTGGTACCCCCCCCAAAAAAAAATCTAGCCTTTTTATGTGTGAATAGTATACACACACACACACACAGTATATATTATATATATAATATATACTATATATTGTTATATATATTATTAGTATATATCACATTTTCTTTATTTATTCATCAATTGATGGACACTTACCTGTTTATTTTTCTTGGCTATTGTGAAGAGTGCTGCAGTAAACATGGAAGTGCAGATGTATCTTTGACATACTGATATAATTTCCTTTGGAGATATATCTAGGAATGATATTGCTAGATCATACACTAGTTCTATTTATAATTTTTCAAGGTGCCTCCATACTGTTTTCCATAATGGTTATACTAACTTAACATTTCCAGGATTTAAAAAAAAAATATTGCCCATTATGCATTATGTATCAAAGCCAAGATTCTTCCCTAGTTGTTCTCCTGTATGTCATTTCAGATCAGTAAATCCAGTTATTTGTTGTTACTCAAGGAAGTGTCATTGTCCCAAAGAGAAATCATGTCTTTTTCTTCATATTCACCTTATCTGTTTATTTCTACATTTGTGGAAAACCAAGAGTTAGACAAAATGATAGTGAACAAATTTTTTGAAAATATAATTGAACTTTACATAAAAATTCTGAAGGAAATAAAGATGTTGAATTTCCAATTTTTATAGGAGGTAAATTGAAAAATAAACATTATAGGGCTGGGATTGTAGCTCAGCGATAGAGCGCTTGCCTCGCATGCGTGAGGCCCTGGGTTCAATCCTCAGCACTACATACAAAGCAATAAAATAAAGACATTGTGTCCATCTACAATTGAAAAAATATTAAATAAAATAAAATAAACATTATAGTAGCTGAAAATCAGTCCAAGGTTTTTATTATGTAAAAAATACATAATGTTCTTTAACTTGAACCAGGACATCAGCACATAAGCCACCCCCGTTTATATGCCTTCAGCACCCAGAATTTATTTCCTTCAAACCGAAGAATGTTAGGGTAGAGGCGACACTTCGAACAGTAAGCAGACAAGCAGTGGGATCCTATTCAAACTGAACTATAACAGAAAGTATTAAACAGTGACTTACACCACAGTAACAACAGCCTTCAAGAAAATTATCCTTAGAGAGCCCCCCCACCACCACCATAGGTCTTTCTGAATATCTTCGCCTCCAACATTGTACGTCTTCCTGTTTTCACATGGGAATATATGTGCCGAAGACTCCCCCTTTCTCAATCAGTAAGTAGATGCTTTTGGCCCTTGCGCCTCTCAAGATGACAGTCAGTGAACGTCATCACTAAATCTGGACTAACAAATACTGACTGTTTAATATCATCTTCCTTTGGCCGCACACTCTCCCCCAATCCTGCCCTGGTGCAGGGGATCAAACCTGAGGCCTCCTGCATGTTAGGCAGGGTAACAAGAAAACCCTAGAGAAAAATATTTAATAATGGAACTCCCAAAATTTGATGGGGATGTGGGTAAGGGGTTGGGTGCAGGCAGATCGTGGCTTTCCTTAAACCTGGGCAGCTGCCTCCTTGAACAGTGTTGAATATCAGGCTGGCTTTATTCTGACCCCAGCTGGAAAGATTGACAGAGCAGCAGAGAGGTGAAGAAGGGAACATTGCTTGTCAGTGTTTGCTTGGTATTCATTAGAAACAGACTAGCCACCCAAAAGCTCCTTAGAGCATCCCAGGCAGAACCAAAGCTGCCCTTCTATATATTTGGCTGGCCATTGCTGTGTGGGAAGTAGACAGCTGGACAGCCATGTCTGGGAGGACTGTAATTCACTTGAACACATTCTTTGAGCAAACTTTCCAAGGTTAATAGATTTGCAACCTGCTCCCCCCCCACCCCTTTTTTGTTGATACCAGGGATTGAACTCAGGGGCACTTGACCACTGAGCCACATCCCCAGCTCTATTTTGTGTTTTATGTAGAGACAGGGTCTCACTGAGTTGCTTAGCAACTCACTGTTGCTGAGGCTGGCTTTGAACTCGCGATTCTCCTGTCTCAGCCTCCCAAGGTGCTGGGATTACAGGTGTGAGCCACCATGCCCAGCTTGCCTGCTCCCTTTTTAATACATGCATTGTAGGCACAAAGTTTTGGCAGCTTCACTTTTCATAGTTCTTGATCAGGAATTAGCTGAATTATGGAGCAATTCCTGCTGGCCTATTTGTGGACTATTAGCATGTGTGTGGCATGAAGCAGATTTAGACTCAACTAACTATGGCTATTTTTTGGTTGCATGTACATAAAGGCAGCAGAAAACAAATGTGACCATTTTCCTGACTTGGCCCATGTGGTGGTTATCTAAGTTCTAATTGGAATTGCAAGGGCAATTCCAATGTTCAGGAATATTCAAGGCCAGCTTTGCCCTTGTACTCATCCTGCCACTGGATCCTGTTGCGATTTTAGTACCAGGGACGTCTTATTTTAAAATATTTCAAAAGCAGTGTTACGACTCATCTGTCTTAGGAATATCCAACCAAGGAATGAAGCAGATCTACTATCTTCATTTCACAGTGGAGGAACCTGAGGTAGAGATGGTGGTGATAATGATATGACTAACAATGAAGCTCTCTTAATGGCTCCTAAAGAGGGGACCACCAGCCATAGGTGTCCAGGGTTAAAAGGCTCCATCCTCATCCCCAGGGCCTTCTCTAGCCTCTGTTCCCAGCCACCCTTCTGTTCACATTGACTCCATTTGTTAATTAATTAACTTATAATAGGAAATAAAATTTTTGCTAAATGAATAAATAAGCAAGAGCATGAACAAAGCCTACAGAGTGACAAGGGAAAGAGATATTAGACAATCACATAAATAAATATAATTGCAACATGTGATAAAGGCCATCACAATAAGGTAAAGGGTGTACTAAGAGCCTGTCTAGGGATTGGATGAGACGGGGTAGAGACAGTTTTCTGACATTTAAACTGAGACCTGAAGGATAAAAACAGCTGGCCAGGCAAAGAATGCGGGGAAAGAGAGTCCTAGACATGGGGAACAGGATATGCAAAGACCCAGAGGTAGGGAGGGCATGGTGAGTTGAGAAACCAGGAGGAGACTGCAGTGGCTACAGTGTGATTAACACAGCTCAAGAAGACAAGATGTTAGGGCCTTCATAACTGGTAAAGGGTTTGGGATGGCATTTCACACAATGGGGATCTGTTGTTTTGAGGAGCTTTTCATTATTAGATTTGCTTCTTTAATAGTTTTGAAAACCACTTCATAGAGTGGATGGGGTGGAGGTGGAGGGGAGAGGTCAAGTGGAAGCCCAGTTAACATGCTAATGGGATAGTCCAGGCAAGAGATGATTTCTTGGACTCAAACTGTGGCTGTGGAAGTGTAGACTCAAAATGTGGCTTGGACTCAAACTGCTTCCTCTGTGGAAGCAGATGGGTATATCGCAGATTTGGGAAGTGGAACCAGTAGGACTGGTTAATGAACTGAATAAGAGGGAGAGGAAATGTTAAGAACAACTCTTAGAATGACACAGAGGGCAGGTTGAGGAGGAGAGATAAGGAGCAGAATGTGGGACATGTTAAGATGGAATGTCCAGGAGACATGCAGGTCAAGGAGGCAGTTGCAGAAGCCTAGAGTTCAAAGAAGGGACCTGGGAACATATATTTGGACGCTTGACAGTATGCCAAGCTCCAACCATGCCTTTAATCAAAAGATGAAACAATCTAAGGCATCTGAAAATGACAAAGTAGGTCTGGGAATGAGAGAGCTATGTGAGAGAAGACAGCCTTGGAGGAAGTTGCCAACAAACAGACAAGGAGGAGCCGGCCAAGAGGTGGAAGGCTGTCTCCATGGAAACCGGGGGAGGGAGGAGGAAGTGAGGGAGGGGTGAGCAAGGACTGACACTGAGAAGTCATTTAAAAGGAGACTGAAGAAGTGTCCATTCAATTTGGGGCAGTGTCTGTGATGTGGCTGGTGTGGAAATCCTGTACAGAAAGAGGAAATGGAGGCAGCAGCCTCCAGAGAGGTTTGTTTGTGACAGAGAGGGCTGAAGCTGGAAGGAGAGTCTTTTAAAGATGGGAGATAATACAGTGCTTTTGGAATGATGAGGGAACTTATCAAAGATGCACTTAAGCCTAGGATGAGGGCTTGATTTATCTGTGAGAGCCTGCTCTAATCTCAGCCCTGTCACTAACGTGATGTGATATCCTTGCCGAGGGGACGGAATCTGATTCAAGTGCCATGGTACTGGGGCTTAGTGCTATGGCAGGTGTGCTGGTCACCAAAGCCTTAACATTATATTTGACTTGTACTTCCCTTCACCCCCTATCAGCTGCCAATTCCCATTTTCTTTTATTTTTTGGGGGGGAGGAGATACCAGGGATTGAACTCAGGGGCACTCAACCACTGAGTTACATCCCCAGCCTTATTTTGTATTTTATTTACAGACAGGGTCTCAATGATTTGCTTAGTGCCTCGCTTTTGCTGAGGCTGGCTTTGAAATAGTGATCCTCCTGCCTCAGCCTCCTAAGCAGCCGAGATTGCAGGGATGTGCCACCATGTCCAGCCCAATTCCCATTTTCAGTGTGTCTCATCAAAAGTACATTCCCTTTCCCCTAGTTTCCTGCTGTCATCTCAAGCCTGGGTAATGTAAAAGCCTCCACAGATCTCTAGGCCTCTAATTCTCCCCAGGCAAGCAGGTTCCCTGCATTTAAAGCTCAGCTCTAGTCATAGCACCAGTACAGCAATGAGAGGCACCTGTATTCGAATAAATTTGCCCATTTTTAAAAGTGGTAAGACACTAATATAAAATTCCTGAATTCAACTGAAATACATGCATTATCTACTACCAACAGGAAAAGAACCAGTATGTTAGTCAGCATTCTGTTGCTGGGTCAAAATTCCTGAGAAATCAACTTAAAAGAGGGAAAGATTTATTTTGGCTCAAGTTTCAGAGGTTTCATTCAGTCCATGTCTGGTTGACTCTGTTGCTTTGGGGCCAGTTATGAAGCAGAACATCATGGGAGGGAATATGTGGTAGAGAAAAGCTCCTGACCTCATGGTGACTGGGAAACAAAGAGAAAAAAGGGGGCTTGGGTCCCAATATTCCCTTCAAGGTATGCCCCCAGTGACTTCACTTTTCCCCACCAGGTCTCACCTCCTAAGAACTCCATCTTAGGCTGGTGACCAGACCTTTAGCATATGAGTCTTTGCGCTACATTTAAATCCAAATAATAACAGCTGGTGAACCTTTGCTTGGTTAAAAGCAAACAAACAAATGACAACAAGAAAAACAAACTGAGCCCATTAGGAAAAGTATATCCCACAAGAATCCTGGATTTTTATAGGATTTTATAAGGAGAAAGTAGAACCCTTACAAGACACTGTTGGAATATCTGTTGAGAAAGAGTAAGGGAGGGAGAGATAGAGGTTGATTATGACATAAATTATCGAAACTTTCAGAAGAAAATTTGCATTTATTTCCATTTTTCCAGATCCTCCCTTTTGCATATGTACCCATGTCTTATTCTATTTTTTCTTTAATACCAAATATTAAAAATGGACGGAGAGGGAAGAGAGATGATTCCATTCTTGAGGCTTCTGACATCTGTTTGTCACTTTGTTCTTCATTCAAAGTGATCGGCTGACTCTAGATAGTTGTCAGAAAAAGGAGCTGAAGTTCCTCATGGTTTCACCCAGGATGCAGTGAGGTAAAGCAGTTACCCAGGCCGAAGATGACAGTTCACTTCACCTAGGGGGACTGGCCACAAATTAAACATTGTAGTGAATAGAGGATCCTTCTCTTAACAAAATATTTGAGTTTTTAAATATTTAAATAAAATATTTCAATTTTTAAATAACAGATCAATTTCTATGACAAAGTAATCAGTCTTCAAATTTTCAAAATGTTCTCCTCTGTCTTTTCATTTCTTTCCAGGGCTGGGGATGCAACTCAGGGCCTGGCATGTGCCAGGAAAAAGCTCTACCACTGAGTTACATCCCCAGCTTCAGTGGCTGCTCATGAAGTCCTGATGTCCTGTGCTGCAGAAGCAGGCCTGCGTGTGTGCCGCCCATGGAGGGATGCGGGCCAGCACAGTGAAGACCTGGACTCAGCAACACTGTGATCTAGACAACCGCTTTCGAAAGCTTGAGCTGTGTGCTGTTTTCCATTTTCAGGACTTTGGAGATGTGCTCAGAATTTTTTTTACAGAAAACAGACAAGATGACTCCAGGCTATGAGTGATACTACTCGGGATAATTATTCCTAATGGCCTCTCAGATGCTTCGGGGCTTGTCCCAGACAATGCATTTAGCATGACTTACTACATCGTCATTCACACACCAGAGTCTTCCTTAAAATGTAATTCTAGAGATAATTTTTCATCTAATTTAAATCATTTAAAGTGTTTAAGTAATAAACATTTTATTAAGAGGTAGGTAGCAATAACAATGTCATGAAGAAATATGATAAGACCTTTTCAGTAGCTCAGCTGACATATGTTTATTTAGGGACATGAGTGATGGCAGCTGTATGCATGAAAATTATTGGTATAACTGGTAATAGTAGTTGTAATAATATGCTACAATTTATATGTGTGTGCATATTTACATGAGGAGAAAAAAGATTAATGTAAACCTAATTTTAAAAAAATATTTTTAGTTGTAGATGGACACAATATCTTTATTTTATTTTTTTTATGTGGTGCTGAGGATCAAACTCAGTGCCTCAAGTGAGGGAAGTGCTCTACCACTAAGCCACAATCCCAGCCTCAAACCTAATTTTTAAAAAGTTGCCTGTCACTTACTGGGTTAATATAACAGGTTGAGCACATATTTTTTTGAGTGAAAAACATAAATTCTGAATATCCATGTTAAGGAATATAAAAGTTTATCCATCACAGACAAGATTTATATACGTGTGTGTGTGTGTATAATTACCACTCCCCACTTTTTGTGTGTGTTTAAATAAATATTCGGTTGTCCCATTGCCTATATATATATATATGTTTTTTTTTTCACACACACACATATACTTCTGCTAAGTATTGGAAGGAGACTCCATGTTTTCTTCATATACTTCTAAAGTTTTATTATTTTAATCCTAATATATATTTTGAAATGGTGCTGTATATTTTGAAATGATAATGGTTTGTTTGTTCGTTTTAACTGGGGAATGAACCCAGGGGCACCTAAACATTGAGCCACATCTCTAGCCCTTCTTTTATATTTTATTTAAAGACAAGGTCTTGCTAAATTGCTTTTGGGCCTCACTAAATTGCTGAATTTGGCTTTGAACTCTCAGTCCTCCTGCCTCAGCCTCTAGAGCCGCTAGGATTATAGGTATGCGCCACCACACCCAGAAATAATGAGATTTCAAAAGTGGCATTTTATATTTTTCTTTTAAATTGTGATCATTCGATGAAGAAGTGGAAGACAAAAAAAAATGAAGAGAACTGAGGAAAACAAGAATCTAAAGATAAAAATAAGGTTGATTGGGGAATATTTGAGCAACTTTGGAGAACATGTAGAAGAATTCTACAACAATTTGAAAATTCAGTTACAAAACGTCCTTAAGGATTTAGAACCAACTTTAACAGAATCGCATATAGGCTACTTTAGTGTTTGCCATTTTGTGCAAATGTGTTTAAGGAAACATGTAACTCATTGTTCTTTTGCTTAATTGGACTGAAAAGTAACATTGGTGTGTGCAGAATTCTGTGTTCATTGAATCAGAGTCTAAAACTGCTCAGGAGCGTGTGGGACTAGCACTGCTGGCAGCCATCTTGCTGCCATCTGGAGTTTGCAAGTGAAGCCAACAGAGCTTCATCGTTTGCTAAAGTCATTTGAGACTATGAATCAAGTCAGACTGGATATTTCCATTATTTAAGGCAATTACCACTCCCCTCTTTTGGTGTGTGTTTAGATAAATAAGTAGTTCAGTTGTCCCACTGCCAAAAAGAAAATGCCTTGACTTGTTGGCTTTAGGATGAATAGTCGTGTGCTATTTTGTGTTACATTTATGGTGTTCTTGTAAAGGTAAAATGTACAGACATCCTCCAAACACTAGCACTTTTCTCCCTGCAGGAGTGACCTTGTGTTGCCCTCTTTGTCTCTCACTCTGAGTCATCCCTAAGTACCTCCAGCTCCCAGTTCATTGGACCACCCCATTCTCTTTATTCTTCAACACAGGCAAGGAACTTGAGGATTATGCTCTATTCTTGTTACTGGTATCTGGAGGCTATCCTGAAAAAGGTGATAAATATTCAAGTCACCCTGACTTGTGCCTATGGTGGATATTACTAATAAATCTTTCTCCTCCATTGAACCTAGAACATTTTTCATTTAGTTTTCCAGAGAAGCCATTATAGATTAATTATGGGGAACATGAAAATAAAAAATTATTGTCTGCCCTTCATATGGTTTAGATACCCACTGCATGGTGTCACAGATAGTTCTCATTTAGTGCTTTACCCTTTGTGATTGGATCTCAGGCCTTGACTACAACTCAATCCATCTACCAGCTCCAACCTGCCACTTATCAAGAGGTATCTTCTGGGCTTGAGTCTAGAACCTATCAATTTCCTCCTCTCTCTCGTCCTAGGAAGTCTTGTTTTCTTGTTGCCCTACCCATTGGAGGAGCAATATTGTTAAGGCTGCGTGGTGTACCAGACACTGGAGGTTTGCTCACTTTCTTTATATTCCAGCCCTATTCTCATGTGCCTCCCTTACTGAAGCTAGAATCGGAAAGGACATTTCATAAGCTCCCAAGTAGCCAGAGTTCTAAGAGTTAGATTCTGCTAATTAGATGAACATACAAGTCTTGGATTTAGAAAGGAGTTCAATGGGAGGAAAGGCAGGGCATGAGGGCTCCAACTTGTGGCGGTGTGCTGTGGCTGAGTCAGGATGCTTCTGTGCCAGGAGTTCTGGGGGAGGCTTTCCAGTTCGGCAGATGGCTTGCTGATGCTCCCCTCGCACCCACTGCTTGATTGTGGCCTTAGGAGCTGGAAGCTCAGCAGAGTCTGCTTCTTCCATCCTTAAATGCTTCCTTCATCCATCTAATACCCTGTAATAAACTCCTTTCAGCTTATACCACAACTAAAAGTGGTAGATGCATGTTGCAGTCCTGGAACACTTTCCAACCACCTGCCCATTGATTCTTCTGTCTGATATCACTCCACTCTCAGGAATCTGTTGACCCGCGAAGACTAAAAATGCTGGTCCACA
Source organism: Geosciurus inauris (assembly GCA_004024805.1). Taxonomy (NCBI): domain Eukaryota; kingdom Metazoa; phylum Chordata; class Mammalia; order Rodentia; family Sciuridae; genus Geosciurus; species Geosciurus inauris. The sequence continues at coordinate 21,082 of PVHX01013862.1, forward strand.
CCAAATGGTCTAGTTTTCAATAGATAAAGAATAAAATACTGGGATGAGGATATGGCTCAGTGGTAGAGCACTTGCCTAGAAGGTACACTGCAAAATAAATAAATAAATAAATAAATAAATAAATAAATTTTATATATATATATATATATATATCCCTCTATATTCTTCCATATTAAATTTATCTCCGGCTACTGAAGATTTTCTGCATATGAATATAGAAGAATACAAAGGGCTATCTAAATGACTTATTTTGATTACTTCAGAGAATCATTTCTTTTAAAAATGGGAAAACTGATGTGCGCAGTGGCACACGCCTGTAATCCCAGCAGCTCAGGAGGCTGAAGCAAGAGGATTGCGAGTTCAAAGCCAGCCTCAGCAAAAGCAAGGTGCAAAGCAACTCAGTGAGACCCTGTCTCTAAATAAAATACAAAATAGGGCTGAGGATGTGGCTCAGTAGTCGAGTACCCCTGAGTTCAATCCCCGGTACCAAAAAGAAAAAAAAATGGGAAAACTTATTTGAAGCATAGGAAGAAAATTAAAATGATAACTACAACATTAAAGATCTATAAAAATGGCTCCTATACATGCTGACTATTTATGTTGAGAAACTTTGCCCACTATGTTTCTACCATAATATAACCACTATTTCCCCTCAAATCATTCAGGAGATGCTATTTGACATGCTCTCAGGATTTAGGAATATTATATTCAGGGATTTTCAGAGACAATATTCTTAATTCATAAGACAACTTCAACATAATAAATACTCACTGATAGAAAGCCAATGCTGTGAATGAGTTTAGTGAGAAGAGATGTTTTCTCCTGATAAAAATTTTAAAAGGAGCCTGGCGTGGTGGCACATGCCTGTAATCCTAGCACTTTGGGAGGCTGAGACAGGAGAGTTGCAAGTTCAAAGCCAGCCTCAGCAAAAGCAAGGCTTTAAGCAACTCAGTGAGACCCTGTCTCTACATAAAACACAAAATAGGGCTGGGGAGGTGGCTCAGTGGTCGAGTGCGCCTGAGTTCAATCCCCAGTATAAAAAAAAAAAAAAATTTAAAAGGAGGATGAAAAGGGAATGGGGAAAGAAGCTTTTCCTGATAAACACTATCCAAAGCCAAAGAGTCAAGGTCAACATCAGCAGTGATAATGCATGTGGATAGTTTGTACTTTCAATATGATGTGATGAAAATGGTACTTGGCCTTCCTCCCCCAAACCCATAACCCCAGCTTAATCATTGGAAAAACCCACAAATGGCAGTAGAAGGGCATTCTACAAACACCTGGATGTTACTTCTCAAAACTTTCCAGATAATGAAAAAACAAAAACAAAAAAAATAAATAAAAGGAAAGCCTGAACAACTGCCACAGTCAAGAGGAGACTAAAGAGACATGAGGACAATATGTGGTAGTATTCTGATGGGATTCTGGGACAGAAAAAGGACACTAGTTCAAAAATAAGAGAATTGGGGGCTGGAGGTGCAACTCAGTGGCAGAGTACATGCTTAGTATGCATGAGGCCCTGGGTTCTGTCCCTCTCAACACAAACAAAGAAACAAATACATAAGAGGAAATCTGAATGAGTGTGGACTTTAGTTGATAATAATATATCAATATATCAATTATTTCTGACAAGTATCCCATCCTGAAACAAGATGGAGTATTAGTAAACTGGGTATGGATTGTATGGAACTCTCTGTACTATATCCATAGTAATTTTGTAAATCTAAAGTTGTTCTAGATAAAAAGTTCATTGGAGGAGAAAAAGAGGCTTGTAGCTATTGCCATAAAAGAAAACTTACCCAGGGGCTGGGATTGTAGCTCAGTGGTACAGCACTTGCCTTGAATGCGTGAGGTCCTGGGTTCGAACCTTAGCACCACATACAAAGCAATAAAATAAAGACATTGTGTCCATCTACAACTAAAAAAATTTAAAAAAAAAGAAAAAGAAAAAAGAAAACTTACCCAGAAGGTCAGAATAATCCAGTGCTTGAATGTCCAAACTTAGAGCAACTGGCCATTATCTTTCATTTCATTATTATAACTAAGATAGGCATGAAGGAGATTGACGATGCCTTGAAAGTTTCCAAGGACTATTTCAGTGATTTTGTAAAATGTAGATGTGGAATTTTAAACATGTGAGTTATAAAGCAAAAGAGCAATTGCATTGCTAATTAATTCTGATGCACAGGGTTGCTTCGTGATAATGGTGCATCTCAGTGTACTTTTCATCAACATTAATACCTGTCAGTCATGTTCCTTTATTCCTTTTGTTATTATTGTCAGTAGGCTTTAAATGGAAATGTGCACACACACAATTTTAATGGATGAAATAACATATTGCCTCTAATATCATTTCCATGCATACTCAACGGAAACTGGAGGGATTGTATGAAGGTTTTCTTACTATGGTACATTTTTAAAATTTGGCCAAGAAAAGTAACACTAACAGTACAATAAGGCACATACAAGTATTGTGCCTCATCCCGTAAAACCAAGACACAGGGACTCATATATTTTGGGATCTCAATCTTATTTGATAATCATAAAACACTAGAATTTTTATCATCTTAATCTCCCTCCAATTCACTACACCTTCACTGATGAAAACTGACCACATCTCTAATGGCTTGTAGTAGTGCACATCAAGAAATAAAAAAGGAAGCCGGGCGCAGTGGCGCAAGCCTGTAATCCCAGCACTTAGGGAGGCTGAGACAGGAGAATCGCGAGTTCAAAATCGCCCTCAGCAACGGCGAGGCACTAAGCAACTCAGTGAGACCCTGTCTCTACATAAAACACAAAATAGGGCTGGTGATGTGGCTCAGTGGTCAAGTGCCCCTGAGTTCAATCTCCAGTACCAAAAAAAAAAAAGAAAAGAAAAGAAAAAAAAAGGAAAATATTATTTTTATTCCACCTTGGAAACGCGCAATATTTTGAAACTTAAAAATTCTAGCTGAGGGGCTGGGGTTGTGGCGCAGTGGTAGCATGCTCGCCTAGCATGCGTGAGGCACTGGGTTCGATCCTCAGCACCACATACAAATAAAAATAAAGATATTCTGTCTGCCTACAACTAAAAAATAAATATTAAAAAAAAAAAAATTCTAGCTGACAGTTGGGCCCAGTGGCACACAGCTGTAATCCCGGTGATTCAGGAGGCTGAGGCAGGAGGATTACAAATTCGAGATCAGCTTCAGCAACTCAGCTGGACCCTAAGCAATTTAGCAAGATCCTGTCTCAAAATTTAAAAAAAAAAAAATTCCAGGCAGCAGAAACAGGATGGAGAGACAGCTGGATTTTTTTCCCCAGAAACTGTAGTTGAAAAAAAGAATGCACTTGAAGACAAGGTCAGTCTGCAGCTGTTGGACCAGCCTTGCCGGAAATAGGATCAGCAAAAGTGCAGAACATGAAAATCCATTAGGAATAGGGTCAGAAGAGAGGGAAAGAGCAGAGAAGGGATAGCTATTTATTTAATCTGTACTATGTGACAGAGCATGCTGGGCATGTTAGGTTCATTATCCCACAAGATCTATAAAGTAGGTATTCTTTATGTCTTAGGAAACAGATGTATACAGATTAAGTTGAAAAGAGTCAATTGCTCATAAGGGACAAAGCCAAGAATCAAACCTTGATGCATTTGAGTCCAGTCTCTGAAACCAAAAGCTGTATAATCCCTACTTTATTGGTATGCATTGTGCTGTGGCCAGAGTGTGGTTCCTCAATAATTACAATAATAATTGGCTGTAAAGGATTTCTGTAACTTTTTACAAGTATTTTTCTATCTTTTTGAAATTTTTGTTTAATTTTTGTGCAGTTTGTACAGGATGATGTCAATAGGCACCAACTACTAAGATGAACCCTGAGTTTCCATCTCTGCCAACTCTCCTGTCCTAAAGCCTGTGTCTCTAACGGGCCTTTTGGTGGCCTGAACATGGGTGAACTGATTTGTTTTTAGGCAAGGCAGTGAGCAAGACGCAGACAGTAATTACCTCCCAGGTAATTGCTCAACTCTTGGTGGTGCCTTGCAAGCCTGGTCTCCAGCTATATAGGTACATGCATAGTAAAGAGTTTTGACATGATGAGATCTGCCACTGCCTGCATAGACTCCTGCCACCCTAAAGGGGATGACTGGAAGATAACTGGATAGGTTATGCCAGAGTTTTGTGATTGCACATGGACACAGCCCTAGAGAGTTAGCATCAAAAGATCTTAACAGGCTTTGACACTTACATAACATTGTTTTGAAAGTTTGTAATAAATCTATAGATAGAGCACTGAGAAACATGAATGTTAACTATGACTATGTAAAGTTGAACGTACCCTGTGAGGGGAAGGAGAGGGAAAGGGAGGTAGAGAGAGGTGGAACAAAATCCTGTTGTGTTTCACAGAGGCCTTCTGAGCTGTTTGATATTTTAGCCAGGTTGCATGTGACAAGACTAGGTGTATACTAAAAGACATTTACAAATCATTTGTGTCTGCCCAGAGCTCAGTGGCAAAGGACACAAAGAACACTGGCTTTCATCATCTAGGGATTGTATTTGGAGGTGCCATATAAGCATTGATTACATGTTTTTCTTAATCCTTTTCTGCTATTTAAGGTTGAAATCACCAGCTGTTTACCAACCTGTCTCAGAAAGTTCTAAGACAGTATATTCATCAGTTGGCCCATCTGAAGGGTAACCTGGAATTACTCAGAATCAGACCTTGTAGTCAAGGGCTGGCAGGAGCCAAGCTCAGTGACCACTCTTTATAACCAGTTCTCCACCAAACAGGCATATGGGGGCAGTGTAGATTTGTCACACCCTGCACTTTGTATTTTTTGGCCTCACAAGATGAAGAATAATTCCTGTGTGGAAGCAAGCAGGTGCAGGGCAGACTCGAGCCGGACTGGTCAACAATGCCTCTTGTGGGCAGTTGGGTAGCCACCTTCCTCTTTGTTAGAATACTTTTTATGACCTTAGAACATTTGAGATTTGTTTTGTAGAAGGCTTTTCCTGGAGGGGGATTCTAAAGCAAAAATGTCAGCAGTCTCTGCAGGAGACGTTAGGACATGGCGTTCTAATAACAATTTTTGGCTGCAGCCTGTGAGCTGTCAGGCATCTTCCCAGGGATCAGGGTGAGGTTGCTGGATGGATAAAAGAGCCCTGAAACCACGCTGCTTGCTGCAGGCATCCAGGGAAAGTGCTCTCCATACACCCAAGAGAGGTGCTGGAAAGACATCATACCTGCTGCTTTTCTGGCTAATTTTCCTTTTTCTACAGGCGATTCCAAAGGAGACTACTGAGACCATTAGAAACCCACATGTTGTTTCTTCAAGGCCTATTCTAACACCAGAAGAATGGACACTTCTCATATTGCTATGGAAGCCTTTTTAGTCATCAAGTGGAAGGTAAAGGCTGAGGGTCTTTTTTCCCCCCCAAAAGAACTCAAGTATCCCAACTAATTTGTCTTTATTTTTATTTTTTTTAGTTTTTTGGGTACTGAGGATTGAACTCAGGGGCACTGAACCACTGAGCCACATCCCCTACCCTGTTTTGTGCTTTATTTAGAGACAGGGAGGGTCTCATTGAGTTGCTTAGGTCCTCACTTTTGCTGAGATTGGCATTTTCTTTTTCTTTCTTTTTTTTTTGGTACCAGGGATTGAACTCAGAGGTACTCAGTAGTCAAGTACCACTGAGCCACATCCCCAGCCCCATTTTGTATTTTATTTAGAGACAGGGTCTCACTGAGTTGCTTAGCGCCTTGCCAGTGCTGAGGTTAGCTTTGAACTGGCAATCCTCCTGGGATTACAGGCATGTGCCACTATGCCTGGCCTAATTTGTCTTTAAAAGTATCCTTTACTATGCCAATCTTTTTACTTGTTAAAAATACTACTATAATGTTATTTTTCCTTTAGGTTTATAAATGCAGCTTTCAAAATGATTCTTTTCTTGGTAGAGTTTGCCTATAATGAGGACTATGCAGTTGAGGGTGATCCTATGGTTTAAGCTGTCTGGATTTAGCCAGCTGTGGGGCTACTTAAAAGAGAGATTATTCTTTTAAGAGCAAAAATCTTCACTTAAAGACAGTTATGCCAACCAATATCAAAGAATGCTTTAGTTCAAAAGATCATGCTTTTTGAAAAATATAAAGAAAGAGACATCCATTCAACAAATACTTATGTAGCACCACTCTATGGCAGATGCTGTTTGCAGCCTGGAAGTATAGAATAGAGAGCAATCCTGGAACCTGGAACCCCACTGGAACCTGTTTTCTTTCTTTTCATTTTTTTCTTTTCTGCAGTGCTGGAGTGCAACCCAGAGCATCCCAGAGTCTCTCACTTTCTAGGCAAGCACTCTACCACACTGAGCTACACCTCCAGCCTTTTTTCATATTCCAATTGCAAAAGATAATTAACAAGCATTCAAGAAAACTATCCACAATTACACAATGTTAAATGATAACAGAGCTATGGAGAAAAGCAAAGCAGGGAAAGGGGTTATGTGTGGTGGTGGATGGGGAGGTTGCAATTCCAAACCTCATGAAGTCTCTGCTGAGAGCATGACATTTGAGTCAAGACCTGGAAGTGGGAGGAACACGGGCATGTGCAAATCTGTACAAGGAACTACTGGAAGGCCAACATGACTATAACAAGGGAAGATAGAGTCCTAAAGGTGATGGCAACAGGTGGTAATGTGGGGACAGGGGAGCATAGACAGACTGTATAGGGCCCTAAAGTCCATTTCATAAGGATGATGAATTTTCTCTGAGCAAAATGTGAAGTCAGTTGAAAGTGTTCTAGCACAGAAGTGACACACAATCTGTTTTAGCATGAAAAGCACTGTTCTGGCTGCTGTTTTGAGAATAAACTGGTGTTGGAAGTGGTAGAATCTAAAGCTAGGAGACTAGCCTGAAGGTTACTTCGACAGTCTAAGAAAGATCACAGCAGCCTGAGTCATGCTGGTGAAAAGTAATGGATAAAATCTGGGTGTATTTTGAAGACAGAGTCAACAGGATTTGCTGAAATTGAATGTAAGATGTGAAAGAAAAAGGAGTCAAAGATGATGCTAGATTTTAAGTGACTGTATTAGTCACTTTGCACTGCCATAACAAAAGTCCATTGACTTTTATTTTGCACAGTTCTGGATGCTGGGAAGTCCAACATCAAGGTGCCAGCAGGGTCTGTTTCTGGTGAGATCTCTCTTTCTGATTTGCAGAGAATCATCCTCTTGTATCCTTACATGAGAGAGAGCTCTGATCTCTCTTCTTACTTTGTAAGGTTACCAGCACCAGTTTTATCAGATTAAGTCTCCACTGTTATGACTTTTTTTTAACTTAATTACCTCTTTAAATGCCTTGTCTCCCAGTATAGTCACACGGCGGGAGGTTGGGACTTCAACATATCAGTCTCTGTGTGTTGAAGGAACACATAATTTGGTCTATAACAGCAACTAAAAAGACAGGAGTGAGTTTTGTGAGAAAGAGCAGGGGTTTTATGCTGAACATTCTAGGTTTAAGATACCTATTCGACAAGGCAGTTGACCATAACATTTGGAATGAAAACAACAGTTTTACTTTTCTTGCCTGGAAATGTAAAACTGGAAGACGTCAGCTCATTGGTGGCAAGGAGACTAGATGAAATCACCAGAAGAGAAGAGGACCAATGGCTGGCCCTGTAGCACACCACAGGCAGAGTTTTGGAGTGAGAAGAAACAACACAGTAGACTTGAAAGGAGCACCCAGGGACGGAGAAAGACAGCTAGGGGTGTGCCAAATGCCAGGAAATATTTTCCCTTAAGGGCCTGTCTTTCCTTCAGGGGAAAGCATTTTAAAATACCCCAATAGAAGTTGAAAAGAGTTCCTATTTGAACGAGTCCGGAGGCACAGGCAGCCAGGCACACAACTGCCCAGATCACAGACTCACAGTACAGCCTTGAAGAGGTCATTCCCTTTCCCACCAAGGGCACTTGCTCTGAAGCCAACACCAAAGTCTGGCACACGGGTGCAGATATTGTCAGTCAGCATCAGGGTAAACAGGATTCCAATAGAAGATAGGGCATATTGGAAAAGTAGCCATCATTTTAGTGTCTTTGACTTGATACCTCTTCCTCTTCTGTTACTTCTGTCTTGTGTTCATTGTGGTTTGTGATGCTGTCCTCTTTCTATCCCAGGAATCCCAACTGACAAAATCATGAAACACTTTTTGGCATTGACTCAGAGACCATCCAGCCCCCTCCAGTGAGCAGAGTTTCATTCCTCCTCAGTCAGCAATGGTCTCTTGTTTTCTGCCCTTTCGTGTACCAGAGTTATGATAGGATCAGCAGAAAGAACCATGGGAGGGAACAAATATCTAGGGCAAGGTGGTCATGGATCTATCTCAGAATAGCTCAGGCTGATTCCTAATACCTATTCCTGGCCCCCAGCCAAGGCTGACAGAATCAGAATGGAAGGGGTAAGGACCAGAATCTCAATTCTAACCATGGGTGATTCTAATACACAAAGGAAACTGAAACCAGCGGTCTAGACTACGCCTGAGGACAAAAAGTAGGCTACCCAGCCTGGGGCCACCCCATCTTTAAAAGCAGCAAATGGGTAGCTACTTGATTCTTCCTAGTCATGCTCCACCTTCCCAAATCTGTACTTCGTGTCTTCTGTGGATGGATGAAGTGTGCACATTTTAACACTTTTGCCATGTAATCTTAGAGCATAAAATGTTTAGAAGTCATCTGGTTCAATCAGCTATCTTAAGTCTTTCATGGAATGTGGTACAGTCTAAGTAAACACTAAAATTTAATCTGGCCCAATTCTCTATCATTCAACAGATGAGAGTTATTGAGGCCAAAAAAATTATGTCACTTGCTCAGTTACCAAACCAACTAGTGGTGCAACCAGTCCTAGATCCTGAAGACTTCTGTCTTCAGACCTTTTTTCTGATGTCCCAAAACAAAACAAACTTGACCAGAGTTGGCAGATATTCCTGAAGGACTCAGGTTGTTGCCTATAGCCAGGGTCACTCCAGGTGTGGCTTACTCATACAGCTCACTGAAAGGACTGGCACCATTTGTCAAATGTCCACCACATTACTTTATCTTGAGTGTTTTGTCTAGATTTTTCTTGATTTTCATCCAAGCTTTGCAAAGTTGTGTTATCTCTACTTTACACTGGAGATAAGTGAGGCTCAGAGGTTAAGTAAAAAGGTTAAGATCATATGTTAGTGAACAGGGAAACTGAGAATGAGACTGGAGTTTCTCTCACTCCAAGCCTGTGTTGATTCCACACATGATGAAGCCTCCCAAATTAGCCAGCTTTCCATCACTCTGACAAAATACCTAAGAAACACAACTTCAGGAAAAATTTATTTTGGCTCAAAGTTTCAGAGGTTTCAGTCTATAGGCATCTGCTCCTGAGCTACGGGCCTGACATGAGCCAGAACATCAGGGTAGAAAGGCATGGCAGAGCAAAGCTATTCACCTCATGGCACCTAGGAAACAGGGCTGGGATGGTGGGAGCATTGAGAACAAGATATATTTCCCCAAGAGCACAACCCGCAAGAACCTACGTAGGTCCCACATTCTCCAGTTTTCACCACCTCCCAATAGCCCATTCAGCTTTGAATCTGTCAGTGAATTACTCCATCAAAGAAGTCAGAGCCCTGATGATCTAATCATTTCCCCAAAGCCCTACCTCTAAATATTGCTGCACTGGGGACTAAGCTTTCAATACATGAGCTTTTAGGGGACTTTTCAGATCCAAACTATAACAACTCTCTAAATCCAAACTCAAGACTGAGGATGAGCACTGCCAAGTGCTAATATATTCATTTCCATCGAAGTCATGTCTAATGACAGTGCTTGTTTTAACCAGTTATCAGTTTCTTTCCAGTGGGAAAACTCACTTGGAAATGCAAATTAAGATAAGAAAGTTACTTATCAAATATAAAGACAAAACAAAGGAAATATGATATGCTTAAAGAATACTCTTACCAAGTAAATAGCCTATGAAACAGCAGCCTCCACTGGTGGATGGTGCCCAGACCTTGCCAAGCCTGCTGAAAGACTTGTGTCAGCCTGCTGGGCCAACTGTTCCAACACATTGCTGGAGTCACCTGGCAAACTCTTACTCTGATGCTTTCTCCTTTGTGACCACATTTTCTCAGCTGTGATTCAGTTTTTCTTCCCCAGTTACATTTCAAACATGTCACAACTCATGGCTTATTTTGCATTGGGTACACTTTTTTATAGAATCTATGGAGGCTCCTTGCACATCTCCAGAAAACAGTTAGGAAACATTATCTCTGGGAAAGGGTTAGCTTTTTAAATCCAAAAATGTAAATTATTCAAGTAAATCTCTAAGACTTCTGATCCAAGCCAAGGCCAACAGGCCAGCATGCCTCATGATATCCATCTCTCACTGACAAATTCAACATTTAAAAATGTGGAGAATTGTTTCCATAAGGTAGCAAGGTGTCATTTATAAAGTTATTGGTCAACACAGAATCCAACACTTCTGAACTCCTTAAGCAATCAGAGGATATTTAGCCTACAGCATCAGCTCTCAGATCTGATGACAAATGTTACCCTCTCACTCACCCTCATGCTCAGCACCCATAGTTCACTCAACCTTTGGCTTCTTGGGCAAAGGGTTTTCTGCCCTCCTAAAAGTGAGCAGCTAGTTCATGGCTAGGGTTTCATCCTAGCACTGAAAAAAAATTTTTTTTTGGATGGTAAGCTAGAGGGTGATAAATGTCACAGAAAGAGAAAAGGCTTCTGAGATAAAGGAGCCTGGCACTGTTGGAGGGAGAGAGTTTATGCACAGAGTGGTTTGCTGTCCTTAATAGGAGTGTTTAGAATAGGTCTTAATGAGAAGGTGAGATTTGAGTGAAGACTCAAAGGAGTTGAAATGAATTAACACAATAAATATCCCTGAAGAGGAACATTTCAGGCTAAGGGAATGGCTGGAGAAAGATCCTGAGAGAGAAGCATGTCCAGAACGTCTGCAGACAAAGGTTATAACAGCCAGAGCAGAGTGGTGCTAGAGCATACAGAGGGAGTGGTGAGGGCGTCAGAGTGGGCATGGCAGCATTCCTCTGCACCTGGCCTTTGCTCAGAGTGAGAAGCGTTCTCAACAGGACAAGACAGCGACATGATCTGACTCAGATTCTGAAAGAAAGTGAGCAGAGAGAGAAAAAAGGACCAGGGCAGAATTGAGGAAGAGACCACTGCACAAATCCAGTGCCTCACTCCAGGGTGGCAATTCCAGATATATTCCAAAGGTTGAGCCTAAAGCACTTCCTATAGAACATCACAAAATTCCTAAATTTTTGGCCTGAGCAATTGGAAGAATGATAGTTGCCATCAGTGTCGGAAAGTACTAATGTAGCCTTGTCTATGTTCTTTAATAACAAAACAATGCAAGCCTGCTAAAGACACTTAGCAATCTGAATTATCTTAAAGTGATATATTCTATATGAGCCAATTTCACATTCATATAGCAAACCATGAGGACTTACGCAGAAAAACTGGAACTTAGAGGGGTTTTTGTTTGTTTGCTTTTTGATCCTGGGGATTGAACATAGGTGTATTTTTACCATTGAATTACATCTTTTTTTTTTTTTTTTTTTTTTTTTGAGACAGGGTCTCACTAATTGTTAAAGCTGGCTTCAAACTTGTGATCCTCCTGCCTCAGCCTCCAGGGTCACTGAGATTGGAGGCATATACCAGTGTGCTGGGATTACAGGCGTGCACCACCACGCCTGGCTTATTTTTTATTTTGAGACAGAGTCTTGCTAGGTTGCTCAGGCTGCCCTCAAATTTGCAATCCTCCTGCCTCAGCCTCCTAAGTAGCTGGAATGACCAATGTATACCACCACACACAGCCAAAATAAATCTTTGTTTACATATATATTATAATATATACATGTGAATTATCAATATATACCACATATAACCAATATATCACATATATTTATACACACACACACAATATGTGGTAGAGGATTCTTTCTTTCTTTCTTTTGGTACCAGGGATTGAAATTGAACTCAGGGGCACTTAACCACTGAGCCACATCCTCGGCCCTTTTTTGTATTTTATTTAGAGACAGAGTCTCACTGAGTTGCTTAGCACCTTGCTAAATAGCTGAGGCTGGCTTTGAACTGGCAATCCTCCTGCCTTAGACTCCTGAGCTGCTGGGATTACAGGCATGGACTACCGTACACAGTAGGATTCTTAAAGAAGTAATTTCGGGCTGGGCATGGTGGCACATGCCTATAATCTCAGCCACCTGGGAGAGTGAGAGTGAATGAGTTTAGTGAGAAGATCATAAGTTCAAGGCCAGCCTTAGCAACTTAGTGAGGCCCTAAGCAACTTAGTAAGACCTTGTTTCAAAGTAAAAAATGAAAAGGGCTGGGGATGTAGCTCAGTGGTAAAGTACCCCTGTGTTAAATCCCCAGCACCAACAATTTTTTTTTAAAAAAAAAGCAATTTTCAGAAATCTCCCTTCCATTCCACCCAAGCCTGTTAATGAAAGCTAACAGAGGAGTAAGAATAAAATATTACATTAACAACATTTTCTGGACTCAATGGTAGAGCATGTGCTTAGCATGTGTGAGGCTCCAGCACCAAAAAAAAAAAAAAAATTCTCCACTGTTTGAAGGTACATATGAAGTGACAACTATCCACATCTTTTAATCTAATTTTTAATAAAATATATTCTATTCCCCAAATGAAAATAGACATTTGTTTTTATAATTGAGAAAATGAGGTAGAATCAAGATCTCAGATTTTACCTTTTGTAATTGTCTGTGTAAATGCAGAAAGACAGTAATTTACTGTAATGCATATCATACCCTGGGGATGACAATTTTTTTAAAAACTCAGATCTAACTACACAGCAAGAGTATTGAACAAGGGCTGGGGTTGTGGTGCAGTGGTAGCGTGCTCGCCTAGCACGCGTGAGGCCCTGGGTTCGATCCTCAGCACCACATAAAAAAATAAAGATATTCTGTCCACCTACAACTAAAAAATAAATATTTAAAAAAAAAAAAAAAAAAAAAAAAAAAAAAAAAAAAAAAAAAAAAAAAAAAAAAAAAAGAGTATTGAACAAATTAAAAGCATACAATTAGATATGGTTGATTGAAAGAGGAAATAAAGATTTTTCTGAAATATGTTTTTCTACCCTCAAGACTTTAAGAATTTTACTTTTTATGAGTAAAAATATCACAGACTACTTCCTGAATGATAAAAGTGAATTTGATACACTTATGCAGGCTTAACAACGAATTCCAAAAATGCAAATAAACTGTTCTAGAAGCATATGTGTGTTTATGTTTGACTTTCTACAACTGATAGGCTTATCAGAATCATTAATTACCAAATTATTTTCACCCAAGGATTAGAAAAATTGTATCTAGTATCATTGTAGGAACTGGTAGTAAGTATGAGCTCAGTGGTAGAACCTGAGTTCTCAGTGCATGAGAACCTGAATTCTTCCTCCATACCCAAAAGTAAAAAGTTAGCCAATCATATATAGTTAACTATATGAGTTAGCCAACTCATATATGAATATCATACATGAGTTATGTGAATTATCAATATAATTTTATAATTTGCATTTTTATGTTTCCAACTTTAATTTGCTCATTAGATACTTAATATATCCTTTGAACTAGAGTTCTGGAGACACATACCCAAAACCTCATTAGTTATACCCTTTACTAACTTTTTCTAGCTGTTTTTATTGGTCATTTGAGCAGCTTCTCCACCTCTGGTTACTAGCTCAGTCAGTCATTTATCTCCTGTGAGCCATCCTGTTCACTGCAACATCAAAAACACCATAGAAAACCCAATTCTGCCCTGCAGATGAGAGTAAACCAGGTGGTAGGTGCTGAGCAGGGTGAAGCCAGAGGCTAGAGGAGGGAAAGAACTCTGCTTGATCTAGTACTAGAACTCCCTGAACCGCTCCACATTTTGTTCCCACAAGAAGTAGACTGTTTTTGTTTTTCCTTTTTGTGTCTCATGTTTATTCTCCTTAAAACAAGTTTGTGGGCTGAGATGCAGCTCCGTGGTAGAGCATTTGCCTAACTTATGTGAGACCCTGGGTTTCATCCCCAGCACTAAAACTGCAAAAAATAAATAAGTGAATAAATATCACCTCTAATGAATAAAGGGGTCCCAAGTGAGCAAACCCTCACAGCTCTGAACAAAATCCTGTTTTTACTGCAAGAGACACAAATGTTGGTCAGGAATGTGAGCTTTGGAATAAAATAGAACTGGATCTCAGTCTGGGCCTACCTGTTCACCAGCTCCATTACTTACTTGGCCTCACATTTCTTCATCTGTAAGATAGAAAACCGACTTCTGGAGGAATAACAAAGGAAATGAATTATTTGCCAACCTCTGATGCCTCCCAGAGTGGTCTGGAGGACTGACTATAAACTTTAAAGTACAGTAAGAACTATGTATTAGCAATTTATTTAAGCTGCTGGGAAGGCCATGCAGAAACTAGAAAAGGCAAATTGTGCTTCCAAAGTCCCCAAGTGTCTTGTTTTCTTCTAGGAAACCCCTGCTAACCTCAGGATGGTAACTGCTGCTGTCCAGGAGGGGAGCAGCCTGGTAACAGTGGTTTGCGGTACGAGTTCCTGATCTGCAAAAATGGCAGATGTCACCATAGTTGTGAGTTCAAGGAGTATGGAGGGCCCTACACATTTTGAAGGGAAGACTCAGAGGGGCTTTTTAAGAAAAGCAGTCAGCCAGGAGTCCACACTCCTTGTCCCTGTCTGAGCATTGTGACCTTGGCTCTCCAGGCTTAATTGGCTCAAGTCCCTCCTTGAAGTACTCAAGATCCTCACCCCCAGACCTCCATTGCACCCCAGGAATACTGTAGAGGGGAAACAGATTTGGACAAACAACCATGGAGAAAATAGTTTGGCAGTCACAGAGTGCTTGCCAAAGACAAGAATTCAGTGGGTTTGATGACTTCCTTTTCCCATTGTAAAACAATGATGTTCATCCAAACTGATGTTAGCAGCCAGGGGAAATACTCCAGTGTTGCCACTTTGAACTTCAACTACCCCACTGGCTCTGTCTCTGAGGGAAAGTCAGCCCAGAGCTGCCTCTCCTTCTGTCTCTATGACAGGGACCCGAAACCCTCATCACCCAGTCTCCTTGTACCAACAAGTAACTGTGACCCAGGACTGTGCCTCCTTACAAACACAGTCTCCATCAGCTGTTGGGAAGCTGAAATGTTACATGGGAGCTTCTACACATGAGAGCTGTGTACCAAAAGAATATTTCTACCTCTAGTGCAATGTTGAGGCTAGCACAGGAATCTTTTGTATTAATTTACATATTTCATCACTAACCCAATAATCAGAAAGTGCTCCTGAAACCACAAAGCATTACTCAAATATAAAGTGGTATTTTGATTGCTGTGGCCAACCTGTTGGAATTGAACCGATGGGTTTTATCGGCTGGATTTCATCATCTTTCTCCTCTCAAGGTGTGTGATTTTCCAGAGTACAAGGTGTGTTCTTATTTTAAAGTGCAGGAAATTAAGATGATTTTATTTTTAGAATTTCATAATCATCCTTGGAATAATTAAAGAGACCTGAGGGTGTTCTAAAACCAGGACTTGGTTTAACCACTTGGAAAGTAGCTAAACAAGGCTGGGTATCCATGGGAACTTGCAAATCAAGTTTGAATTTTTTCACAGCTCTGTATCTATAAGCTAGCCACTGTTGCCACTCACATTGCTTTTTGCTTTGGGGTCCTGGGCAAGATAGGGGTGGTGTAGGAAGAAAGGGAAAAAGGACACGATTCTCCCCTCTAGTCATGATCTCTCATCATGATTTTTTCTAGTCCATTGTCCACTTGAGGAGGGAAATCTGCTTACTGCTTTACTTTTATCCACCTAGAGCTACCCATAGATGCAATTTTTCTTTATGATTGGGTTTTGTTGTGTTTGGGGTGCCAGGGATTGAACCTAGGGCTTTATTCACGCCAAGCACGTGTTCTGCCACTGAGTGTGCCCCCAGCGCCTTCTTCACATCTTTGAACCCTCACAGCAGTGCTTGCCCAATTCCCCAGGGCAAAGCCTGAAGCCACCACCTGGACATAGCATAGCACTCGATCTGATGAAGTGCATAGAATTGAGGGGAAGAGAGCTATGTCCATCTACACCCAGGTCTTCTGTTATGGTATTTCCTTTTAGCTCTTTCTCTCTTAGAAGAAAAAAGTCTCAGCCTGGCATGATAGTGTGCCTGTAGTCCCAGCTACTGGAGGGTTAGGTAGAAGCATCACTTGAGCCCAGGAGTTCTAAGCAACACTGTTTGACTCTGTCTCAAAAAGAAACAAAAATCTCATTTTTGATTCAACGTTGGTTCAAATATGAGTCACACTGGACCCTCTTCAGTCTTCCTTTCTGTCCTTCCTGACTCTCCAAGGCAGGGCCAGTGATATTGAGGGTGAAGGGCATCAGCTTATTCCCAAGGTGATGCTGAAGCACCCTGCTGTGGCCACCTCTCCAGAGTCCTGTTTGTGCAATGAGGCCAGGCATGACTGAAAGAGCCTCCCCAAACTCAATCTTCCTACCTGGCATCTAGGTCCCTGACGCACCAGGATCCTCACTCTGCACTAGGGTCCAATGCCACTAAGGCAAAGAGACAATAACCCTGTTTCTCCTCCTAGCCTTTTTCTTTATTCAAGAAGTGGTTTTCATGAGTTGCAGCAATGTTTTCTTTCTGGAAGCTGTTTTCCTCAATGGTCCATCTGTTTCCACAAGTGCATTTCAACAGATAAAACACAATGTGCATCAGTGACAAACACACCAAGGATTGAGTATGCACATGAAAGAGCAGCTGGAGTGAGGTCAGGCCCTGGGTGCATTGGTGGTGGGAGAGGGCTAGTGTCAAGTCCACAGTCAATGAAGAGAAAAGGAAGAGATGCATTTTCATGGTAGGATACACTTGATTGTGGGCTTGACACCAAATGGTGTCTCTCATCTGTCAATGATCTTTACACTATTAAAAAAAAAAAAGACGTGACTCTCAAAACTTGGTTAATGGGATATTGCTCTGGAAAGTCCTCCCTGGCCCTGCAGATTTCATTTAAGACATTCCTGAAGCTCTTCTTGGTCTTCCCCTCTTGTCTTCTGCCATCTACAATCCAACTGGTATGAAGCCAGATGTGCCTCAAAGACCAGGCTACCCGTGGCCATTTCACTGCTGTTCATCTCACAGAAAATTTGTTTCAAAGTTCTCTGTGACCAGTGGTATTCCCACTGCTAATTCTGTGGCTTTGTTGCCCAGGGCTTGGTCATCACAGAGATCCTCACACCAAACACAGAGTTTTAGAATTAGACTGGTTGTTTTTGTTTGTTTGTTGTGGGCTGGGGACCAAACCTAGGGCCTCACACATGCTATACAATCATTCTACCACTGGGCTACATTCCTAGCCCAGTATTCCTTAAAGTGCCAGCTGCTATAAATATTCCACTTAGCATATACAACTTCTTCCTTTTTCACAGATAGCTCTCTCTGGGGGGAACCTCCATCTGCTGTCTGACCAAAGACATGATAGGATTTCAGAAGCCTGCTTTTAAGATAATCAAGTTTCAGACATTAATACAGATCTGGATCTTAAGGGGATCAGGGAAGGGAGAAGGTCAGGGTGTGAGCCTGTAACAAGACCCTGGCAAGAAGGCATTGGCTCTCTCAATGCCCTTCTGTCCTAATTAAAGACATAGCTCATCATCTACCTATTTAACTGTAGCCAGCCAGCAAGTTTCTTAAAAAAAAAGGTATAAGATAAAGACCAAATCATCTAACTTTCTATCCACCAACCTAAAAATCTCAACTCATCCTATAAAATAAAAGGGCTGAAAGTTGTTTCTATTTAAAGATCATAATGGTTTTTTTTTTTTTTTGGTACCGGGGATTGAACTCAGGGGTACTTGACCACTGAGCCACATCCCCAGCCCTATTTTGTGTTTTATGTAAAGACAGGGTCTCACTGAGTTGCTTAGCAGCCTCACTCTTGCTGAGGCTGGCTTTGAACTTGTGATTCTACTGTCTTAGCCTCCCAAAATGCTGGGATTACAGGCATGCGCCACCACGCCCAGCTCATAATGGTCTTTTTAAAAATTCTTTTTATCAATATGTGTACATGGTTTTAAAAAACAAAATTATTTTGTTCCACTAAGATAAACCCACCTTTCCAACAAAGCATTTTATTTATTTACTTACTTATTCATTTATTTTGGTGCTAGAGGCGGAACCCAGGGCCTCATGCATGCTAAGCATGCTTTCTACCACTGAGCTACACCCCTAACCCCAACCAGTAGGATGATTTAAACTATTATTATACCCAGCATGTGTAAATAATGTACAGGCATCTGAGATGGGCTCTGTACATCACAGAGACCTTTGTACACCATAATTTGAAACTGAGTGGAGAAAGAGGTGAGTGAGCTGTGAGGTTTTCATTTTGCAGGGGTGGTGGGAAGGCCAGTCCTGCTGTTGACAGCTGGAGCAGTGGGCATCTGACACAATGGCCCCTAGTCAAGGTAGAGGCCATCACTCCCTTGGGGGCCATTTCTGCAGTACTTTTAGGAACCACGACAGAAAGTTTTTCTCTTCAGAGCTCCCCAAAATTCTTGCAGTTTTTTCTTTAATAAACTCTCCATAAGAGAAAAGCTGGAGTGGGTTCTGTTGTCTCAGAAAGAACCTTGATAATAAAGAATTATGAATTTGTAATAAAGACAGTGGTCTCACGTTCCTACTAAGCCCTATTTTCAGAGGTGACACTGAGCCATTTTAGCTACACTTTTGATATACATTAACTATACATGCAAAGTTTTGACAGGATTTTGTGAACTTGATATGACTCCTGATGAGGTTCAAATACACTACTAAGGCATAAAATATCATCTTGAGCAGAAATTGTTTGAGTTTCCCTGAAATCCCTTTTCTGCTTAAAAGGGGAGCCTCCCAAATGGATTCAATTATCATAAATCCCCTCCCAAGGAACAACCAGAGGAAATTAACTCTCATCCTCAGAGACAATGAGAAGTCCTCACTACACCTAAACAGACATTATATCACAACTACCAAATATCCCATCCATTTTAAGTACCAGTTGTCTTTCCTAAAAGTTGATTGTCTTCCTATACACAGAGATTTCTCTCCCTTATCTTTCCTAATTAAAATATTAAGATAGTATATAACCCCTAATTCCTTTCTTTTTATCAGTGTTAGGCATCTAACCCAGGGTTTCCTAAAGGCTAAGCGAGTACTCTAATCTCTGAACTTTACCCTAAACCCCCCAAAGAGGCCAACTTCAATCAGCATGATAATGAAGTTTCCTCTGCCTAATCTGTTTACAGAACAGATAAACTAAAGTAACCCAGTGTTAAACAGTTATTTTTCTATTGTTCAATCTCCCTGTCCCTGACTTACAAGGAAAGTGACTTTGAAATGACCTATCTGCCTTTCTGTTTCTGCTTTCTTCAGTCCTTTCCTTTCTATATAGCCCTCTTCGCTATCACATCTGAAAAATATTGCTTTATTTATTCGCTTCTGATTCTGAAATTTAAAATAAAGCCAATTAAGATTGTTAAGCTAAACTGTTGCAATTTTGTCTTTTGACAGTGTTCATGTACTGAGTTTTCCAAGTAAAAACCAAATAAATAAAAATATCTTCCAAGTAAAAATATTTCATGTTTTTATCTCCAAACGTTCCAACTGATCTAGCAATGCCTACCAGAATCAGAATCTTCACTCAATTTCCTCAAGATACCACCAAGAGTGGATGGCACAAGGCGCAATGAGAAGTGAGTTTCAGTGTCCTACAGGGGGTCTTGCTGCAGGGGCTTGCTACAACAACACACACACGTGTGTGTGCACACGTACAATGACATAAATAAGATGTATGTGTCATAAAGTAAGCTATAATACACACTGAGGCAAAATCTAGAAATGAATTTTGTTCAGAAATGTTGCAGGTAAACTAACTTCACAAACTCTCAACATCCACTGCCATCCACAACTGACAATGGCAGTTATAAAAGTCAACAACATAGAATAAGGCTGTTTTGCTGATCTTTCAGTTTCTTTCACTTTCAGTTTCAAATATTTATTTTTATTTATTGATTCATTCATTAATTTTTTATTGTTTCTTAAAAATTACCCAAGTAATAAATTTGCATTGTATCAGTCAAATAACATGAGCAAATACAATGAAGAGAATGTGTGTGTATGTCTCTCTCTCTTTTGTGTGTGGTGCTGGGGATTGAACCCAGGGCTTTGCACATGCTAGGCACATGCTCATCCACTGAGCTACACCCCAGCCAAAAATGTGTCTTAACTCACCACTGCTGCCTTTCCCTCTTCCCACAAAAGGGTATGTTTTCTTCCAGGATTTCATGGGTCGTGGGTTGTATGGCGGAAAATCACCTGAACAGATGACAAGAGAGTAAAGTTGTTAAGAATTGAGCCCTGCCATGAGAGAAACCAGAGTTTACACTCTCACTGTGTCATTTGGTAGCTTAGTGACATTGGGCAAGTTCTTTTTTTTTTTTTTTTTTTGGTACTAGAGACTGAACTCAGGGGCACTCGACCACTGAGCCACATCCCCAGCCCTATTTTGTGATTTATGTTGAGACAGGGTCTCATTGAGTTGCTTAGCACCTCGCCCTTGCTGAGGCTGGCTTTGAACTCGCAATTCTCCTGTCTCAGCCTCCCTAAGTGCTGGGATTACAGGCGTGAGCCACCGCGCCCGGCTTGGGCAAGTTCTTTAGGTTCTGAGATGGGCCATCCTATCAGTAGCACATGGATGATTATGAGTTCTACTGCATAGAGTCATCAGGTAAAGCCCCTTGCCAGCATCTTGGAAATGATAAGTTAAAACAAGGGAACTCCCAGTAGCCTGGCCTCACTGACCACCCAGCAGTTGAAACTCAGCCTACTCTCACCATTCTGTGTCCTCCCATACCCACTAACTCTTACAGAGAGATTGAAGTCTTTTAAATTGAGTGAATATTAGCAGGGGATATAGTTCAGTAGTATATATTATACTTTAATTCTTTGTTTATTTCTTTCCTTACTTACTCATTTATTTTGTGGTGCTAAGGATTGAACCCAGGGCCTTATGCATAGTAGGCAGTGTTTCACTGAGCCACATTCCCAGCCCTAATTAAAGAATTTTAAAAAGGATTAGTAGCTTTGTAGGAAATAGACCTAAAAAGCCAAATGTTTTTTACAGATGGAAGGGGAAAAAAATGGACATGGTTTTTAGCCAGGAAAATGGAAGTTTTGGGTAAACTAAGCAGTGAAACTGGTGTTGCCTTGGAGCAAGGGTGTGAACAAATTACTGCACACTCTGATCTATGAACAGGAAAATAAACAAAGATGGCAATTTGTGGGACTCTTCTCAGCAAAACCTTTAAGTAGCACAAAAATTGCTCATGTAAGAAATATTACTGAAAATTAGAACTCTAATTAGCTTGCAGAGTGAGGACAGTCATAGAAACCATATGAAGCCAGATGGAAATATGCATAGCCAGGAACCACAACAAACACTTCCTTAGCCAAAACTTGTATGGATTTTAAACATCTTCAAAATATAGTTTAAAAATTCTTTTCTGGTGATTGAGGAAATTGTCAGACAAGTAGGAAATCTTTAAGAGTTTGGGTTGGTGCCTCTGCAAAGAACCAGGGGCATGAGGACAGTTGATATGAACATTAGGATTGCTGCACAGTGGTAAGGCCACATCAGGATGAGTTTTAGACATCCAGCTCTGCATGGGGAGCAGCCCTGCCCCTAGTTCCAAAAAGTAAAGGCTACTTGTCAAACAAACCTCTCACCCCTCCCCCTGTTAATGGAAAACATCACTTCTAGCTTTGCTGGTGTTAGAGGCACATTTTTCCAGGCTCTGCCTCTCAGCTTCCCCTGACCCTGCCCTGATTCCACAGAGGGTAAGGGCAGCTCTGCTCCAAGTTCTCACCTCCCTACTCAGAGCTAGTTCCCTCCCCCTTTTTCTGTACTTATTCTTGGAAAACAACATAACCTGTCTGTGACAAGACCGTCACTTGCTCTCCAGCAGGTGTCACAGTTACAAAGGTGCTCATAATTACAAAAGCCTAAGAAATCTAGATTTCCCTGTGAACTTTTCTGATTTTTATCTCTTTGTTAAAATCCATAGCCACAGGCAATAGTTGACCCGCAGGACACAGAGACTGCCCTGTGAAGATGGAGGATCAGCGTGGTGTGTCTATACAAGCCAATGAGTGTCAAAGATGGCCAACAAACCACCAGAAGTGAGGAAGAAGGGAGGAAGGAATTTTCCTCTTCTGGTTTCAAAAGGAACACAGCCCTGCCAACACCCTGATTTTGAACTTCTAGTCTCCAGAACTATAAAAGAATCAATTTCTGTTGCTTTAAAGCCACTCTGTTTGTGGTACTTAGTTATGGCAGCCCCAGCAAATGAACATAGATTTTGGTATTTTATAGCCTCTGGCCTTAATCAAATATATGAATGTTGGACATGACTTAGTCACAGGGGTCATCTTTACATACCATGTTGGTGGTTACCAGCTGGTAAGATCACCCTGCTCACCCACACAGCCTGTGATTGAAAGGAGGACCCAGGACTGAAAAGCATTGAGTGAGTAGGCACCGCACAGGCCAGCAGGGCGTCAGGCATTATGAAATGACTTGGAAGTGATTCTGAATTGTTTTCTCGGGAGACACAGCTCTCTCTGAGAACTCTGACCCGGATTCTACTGGAGCTAGACTGAAACTGTAGGAAGTACACCCCAACCTCCACCTCCCCCAAACAGATCAAGCTTACCAGAGAGGATGAAGGGAATTCAGTGTGGTCGCGCTATCCCTCTTGCTCTCAGAGTCCTTCTCGGTTTCAGATAATAGGGTCTCTATGAAAGTGGCTGGCTTTGTGAAAATAGGGCATGTAGACTAATAGTGGGGTTTGATGTTGTTGTTTGTTTGTTTGTTTAACCAAATCTCTCTCTGAGCTGGATCCTGATACCAAATCAACAGGTATAAAGGAGAGGACAAATCTGGTGAGAGCCAGAATCCAAGGGTCCTGAGCCAAAGCAGGGTATCAAGGCTGCACTAAATCAGGCTGAATTATTCCTTTGAGTGGATGCAGAAGAAACTCAAAAGGAATCTGTAGGTCTTTGCTGGAGAAGGAGGAAGACAGCCCCAGAGGAGCCAAATGGGGTGGTCATTAGGTCCAGGCAGAGCAGGAACCTACAGGTGAATGAAAAGGTAGGGCAAGAACCAAGAATGCAGATGCTGTTTTGGAAGTGGGAGGCCAGCCACTGGAAGGCACAGTGTTCTGGAGAGCAGGTGATCAAGCAAGTGCGCTGGGGCTTTGCCCCTTCAGGTTTCTGATCTTGTGGTTCAGGTGTGAAAGGTTGGTTGAAAGAAGTAGCATCAGGCCAAATAGCAAGAGAAATGAGCCTTTTGTCTGCTCTGTAGAGCTAACCTGTATGCTTCACGGGTTAGGTGGCCAGATCAACACTCCTAGGTGACTTTACTCCGTTAAATCTGAATTTCAGATAAACAATGAATAATTTGCAATATAAGTATGCACAAATACTGCATACTTAAACTGAGAAGTGATGAGCTAACTAGATTTTTTTGGAGAGGGGGTACTAGAGATTGAACCCAGGAGTGCTTTATCACTGGGATACATCTCTAGTCCTTTTTTAATTTTAATTTGTTTTTGGTACTGGGGATTGAACCCAGGGGCACTGAACCACTAGCAACATTCCGTCTTTTTAATTTAGTTTTTAAACTTTTTGGTACCAGGATTGAACTTAGGGGTACTCGACCACTGACCCACATCCCCGTCCCTATTTTGTGTTTTGTTTAGAGACAGGGTCTCACTGAGTTGCTTAGCGCCTCGCCGTTGCTGAGGCTGGCTTTGAAATTGCGTTTCTCCTGTCTCAGCCTCCCAAAGTGCTGGGATTACAGGCATGTGCCACTGTACCTGGCAGCCCTTTTTATTTTTATTTTTTATTTTGAGACAGAGTCTGTTTAAGTTGCACAGGGTCTCGATAAGTAGCTGACACTGTCTTTGAACTTGCCATACTCCTGCCTCAGCTTCCTGAGCCACAGGGATTACAGGTGTGCACTACTGTGCCTGTCTCATTACCTGGAATTTTCATCTAACTAGGTGTCCTGTATTTATTTGCCAAATCTGACAACTCTGTCCCAGGTAGCAAAAGAAGTGCCTGTACCTATTTCAACTTCATCCTTTTTGTCAACACTCAATAAATATGCACATAAAGGCTAAAAATAAAAAAATCCACAGGTCTGCAGAGAAAAGCAGGGTTATCGGAATAGGAAGAAACATGGTGAATTAAGCTCCTCTTCCTGCCTCACACAGTTTGAAGGTCATGGTGATGACAGCCGTTAGAGACTCAACCCCAACAGTCCCTCATCTCCAGACCAAACCCTAGTAAGTTGCAGGAGGTTTTCAATTTCTTTCATAATTACTACCCCAAGACACTGTATTGAATGCAGCTGCAGTGCCAGAACGAGGTTTGGGACAAGGCCCAATGCAGTTTTTCCCAGAGCTATTATAAGGAAGTCATCATGAAACAAAATGAATCTACTATGGTTGAAAACTGCAGTGCTAACCCCAAATATTTTTAATGTGTGGAACTAGCTGGCAAGCTGAGAGCCTGAGAAAACAGAAAGAGCTGTTTGGCTGCTTTGAAATGCCCAGACCTTCAAAGTGTGGCTTTTCCTACACACTGTTAGCTGTGTTCCAACAGGCAGAGGGCCAACTTAGGCAATTCCAGGGGGGGAGACGTTGGCAGAAGGGTAGTTTGGCCCTGACAGCTTCATTTGGAGGACAGGGAGGGGTGAGAAGGAGGGAGGGCTGGGGGATTAAGAGGCCAGGGGACAAGTCCCCACCTCTATGTGGTACCTCCGAGTTTTACAAGCAACATTATATGCCATCCGCTCCTTGCGATGCCAAACAAATGTTATCTGTGAACAGCTGATTTCTCTTTTTTACAGATGGCAAAGTAGCGTTTCCAAAGTTATCTTGTGGATGAGAATTCAAACTCAGCTCCTTTTTATTTACAGTTATTTATTAGGTACTGGGGATTGAACCCAGGGGCGTTCTATCATTAAACTACATCTCCCCCCCCCAACACACACACACTTTTTTTTTTAACTTTTAAGTTTTGAGACAAAGTCTTGCTAAGTTGCCTGGCTGACTTTAAACTTGTGGTCCTTCTCGCTCAGCCTCCTGAATCATGGGGATTATGGGTGTGCACCTACACTGTAGTCCAGCTACTCTTCATTTTTTGTATAGATAATACACTCACATGGTTCAAAATCCAAAATGTATTCAGGAACATAGTGAAAATGTTGTCACTCCAGGCCTGAGCCTCCTAGCTCACTTTCACATAAGCAATTAATGTTCTCCATTTCTTATATGTCCTTCTAGAGAGATTTTATAAACATATTTTTCTGATTTCCTGATTTTTTTCTAAAGAAAGACAGATTTTTTTTTTTGGTACTGGAGATTGAACTCAGGGGCACTTGACCACTGAGCCACATCCCCAGACCTATTTTGTGTTTTATGTAGAGACAGGGTCTCACTGAGTTGCTTAGCACCTCGCTGTTGCTGAGGCTGGCTTTGAACTCCAGATTCTCCTGTCTCAGCCTCCCTAAGTGCTGGGATTACAGGCTTATGCCACCGCACCTGGCTAAGAAAGACAGATCTTATTTTAATATGCACACTATTCTGTTACTCTGACTTAAGCAAAGCTCTTTACGTCTTTGTTGAATGCTTTTTCTAAACAAACAAACAAACAAACAATGAATAAATGAATTGCTCAGGGAGTAGCTCTGTAGTACAGCATTTGCCTACATTCACAAGGCCCTGAGTTTGTTTGTCAGCACCACAAAATAAATAAATAATTTCCCATTATAAAATATAGTAAATTTGGCAAGTACTAAAAATGTGGAAAAATTAAAATATCATATTTTAGCCTGCTCTTCCAAAACCAGTGGTGTTAACATTTTAGTGGGGTTTACTCCGGGCTTTGTGAAATATTTTGTGTGGGTTCTTTCTAGTATACTGCAGTCTTGTCTTTGGGCAGAATTAGGGGCAGAAAGACAATGTAAAGAAAAAGAGAAGAAATAGAAGCAAATAATTTGTCCTAGGGAGATGAGGACAATGTGGGCCTGGAGAAGTCAACTGATCCACAGAGAAAGTGAATATTTATTTATCACTTTGAAAACCTAAGTACCTACTTTGTGGAAACATAAATGCTACAATAAAGCCAAGAGCAGAGAGAAAATAAATGGACAGGCCATTCCAACACTGTTTAGGAAGTTTACAGCAGGAAGTATAGGAATCTGAAGGAGCTGGAGGAGAGGGTCAAAGATGGTCCCCTGGAAGAGTGCCCCTGGACTGGACCTTGGCCACCCTGCAGGGTTAAGCCAGGTGATAGGCAGAAGGGGCATTCCCATACAAGGGATTGCAAAATTAAAGATAGTTGAATGTGGTGGCAGGAAGCAGGTGTGTAATATGAAAGGAATTTTGGCTTTATCCCCAGAGTGGCCTGAAGCTCTTGAAAGATTCCAAGCAGGAAATCAACACCATTGGATTTCTACTTTGACAAAGACTTAGTCTGGCAGCTGAAGAAAAATAAATTAGGAATGGATATGGTGGAGGTGGGTCTAGAAATTGGAAAACTATAATTCATAATTCTAGGTGAGAGAAGATGGTGGTGTAAAGAAACACTGTGGGTATCCCTCAGGATGAAGATATTTGACAGAGTGGATTCTAAAGAGGCCGTGTATGTACATTTGGTGACTGACTAGTAAATTTGGCAGGATAAGAATGGCTCCCAGATTGAGGCTTGGGCATTTCTGGACTCAAAATTCTCCACTGGCTCCCCTTTATCCACAAAGGTTTAAGTTTCTAAATTTAGCATGAAGACCCTCAATGACATCATTGAAAAACTTCCTTTATAATCTTACTAAGTCTTTCTCTTTCCAAACTTGTACTTGAGACATACTGGAATGCAGATAATTCCCTAAGCAGGCTATTTCTTTGTCCCCTATCCTTCTCCACCCATCTCAGCTTCTTGAAACAGTCCCCATCTATCAAGCTCATCTCAATCCCACCTCCTCCATAAGCCTTCCCAGGCCTGCCACCCCTTCCTCCTTCTCTTGTTTGGAACTACTCTCCTCCTCTACGCTTTAGGAGCTCTTTGCTTCTCTATTTACTGAAACACCACATTTTACATTTTACTTTTGGTAGCAGTGTCTTATTTTTACTACAAAGTTAAAGGCTCCATGAAGGCAGGGACCACAACTTCCTTGGAGTTTCAAGGAATGCTTGTCGAATTGAAATGAGTACTAACTGAAAAAAAAAAAACAATTTCAGATGTAGGAAGGTTTGCAATAAAAGAGAATCAGGTGGCACAGGGGATTTAGTAGGGTAAATAGCATCAAATCTGTGAGAAGATCCTGAAGGCAGGAAGGACTGGAAGAGTACAGTAAGGGTTAAGACCATGACCTTGGGCCCGGGATAGAGGCTAGGCCTGATTGGAGGCTCCCTGCTGCAGGCTGCGGGCCTCAGGACTGTGAAGGCCTCCTCTAAGAAGCAGAGGTTCACAGATGTAGGTGAATTCTGACTAGCTCAGGACCAGGGAATAAGCTGCTTTTATGGGGAAGTGCCTGAAATCAGACTCTAACCCAAGGGGTTAGAGAATCCAGAGCGTTTCTTGAAATACTCTGAAGTCTTTAAAGAACAGCCTACCATCTGCTCCCCACAATAGGAATCATTCCTCCTTCTCTTACCCTCTCTCAGCCCTTACTGTCAATCCCCACACCATGAAGGGCCCTGCAGTGACAACAGGCCAGACTGTCACCATCAGGAACCCGCATAACTTAGACTTAAAGCAACTCGTTCTAGTTGAGCACTTCTCTTTCAAAGTTGAGGTGGAGGATGGGGGAGAGGGAGAGAACTTTGTTTTTTTTTTTTTTTTGGTACTGGAGATTGAACTCAGGGACACTTGACCACTGAGCCCCCTCCCCAGCCCTATTTTGTGTTTTATGTAGAGACAGGGTCTCACTGAGTTGCTTAGCACCTCGCTGTTGCTGAGGCTGGCTTTGAACTTGCGATTCTCCCGTCTCAGCCTCCCTAAGTGCAGGGATTACAGACATGCGCCACCACGCCCGGCTACAGAATATTTTATTTTTATGTGGTGCTGAGGATCGAACCCAGTGCCTCACACGTGCTAGGCGAGCACGCTACCACTGAGCCATAACCCCAGCCCCGGGAGAGAACTTTGTTGGGGAGGTGTCCTGTGGACATTCCTGGCCTGAGCAGAGGCCTGATGTTCTGAGTGCCACCTTATATGCAGGTCCTCCAAGATCAAGTATATTTTGTGCAGTAGTTCAGACATTAATTATCCCCCAAGGGTCTTCATGTTAAATCTTCGTCCCCAGGGTGGCACTATTGGTTGGTGCTATGGACCTTGAGGAGATAGGGCCTTGTGAGAAATCCTTAAGTCATTGAGGGTGTGCCCTAGAAGGAAATTGTGGGATCCCAGTCTCCCCTTCTTCCTCTCTGGCCCTACTTCCTGGCTCATTGAGGTGAGAGGTTTTTCTCTGCCACATGCTCATGACATAATGTGTTGCCTGGTCAGAGTCTCAAGGCAATGGGCACACTCAGTCACACAGACTGGAACCTCAGAATCATAAGTCAAAACAACTCTTTTCTCTCTCTCTCTCTTTTTTTTTTTTTTTAATATTTTTTTAGTTGTCAGCAGGCGTGATCGTGCATGCCTGTAATTCCAGCACTTTGGGAGGTTGAGACAGGAGAATCTTGAGTTCAAAGTCAGCCTCAGCAATGGTGAGGCACTAAGCAACTCAGTGAGACCCTGTCTCTAAATAAAACACAAAATAGGTCTGGGGATGTGGCTCAGTGGTCGAGTACCCCTGAGTATGTATGTATGTGTATGTGTATATATATTTCTTTTAGTTGTCGATGGACCTCTATTTTATTTATCTACATGCGGTACTGAGAATCAAACCAAGTGCTTCACACATGCTAGGCAAGTACTGTACCACTGAGCTACAACCCCAACCCCCCCACAACCCTTTTCTCTTTATAAGTTAATTATCTCAGATATTTAATTATAATAACTAATACATTTTGTTACCCCCAGACTGTACCTTCCAATCGGAGAAAGGAAGAATCAACTAGAAGAAAATAGAAGTTCCATAAGTCTTCAAAATCAAAAGGGAAGGCCAGATTTGAGAGCTCTATTTTTTTTTTTTTTTTTTTTTTGTACTCAGGATTGGACCCAGGGGTGCTTTACCACTGCACTATACTCCCAGCCCTTTTTATTTTTTATTTTCAAACTGGGTCGTACTAAGTTGCTTAGTACCTCACTAAGTTGCTAAGGCTGACCTTAAACTTGTGATCCTCCTGTCTCAGCCTTCCAAGCTTCTGAAATTACAGGTGTGTGCCACCACACTCCACTAATACATTTTGCATAAGAAGTCCAAAAGTTTCCACTTTTGGAGGTCAAAGGAATTATAGACCAAGTGGAGAACTTTGGAATTGCTTATGCATGGTACTTTACCATCTTCACAACATCAACAGCTAGAGCTCCTACTCTGCATGTTGTGTATTGGATTGTGAGGATAAAGAAGAGGGGAGGAACTGATAGAAAAATTGAGGGAAAGGAGCAAAAACAACAAGAGATGTCTCAATGTAGTTGATAGCTACTCAGCAATGGAGAAGAAACACTAAGATTACCAAAAGAAGTGTCAGTTCTTTATTCTCTTATTCACTCACTCATGTCCAAGCATGAGTGACAAATGTCTCTAAGGAGTCTTATATTACGGTCATGGAAAACTGAGAATTCCATAGAACTGTAATACAAATCCAACAATAAAGTTTGAAAAAAGGCATTGCAGAATTCCAATAAAAGGCTTTTAAGTCAAGCTGGGCACGGTGGCACACTCCTGTAATCACAGCACTTTGGGAGGCTGAGACAGGAGAATCGCCAGTTCAAAGCCAGCCTCAGCAACAGCGAGGCACTAAGTAACTCAGTGAGACCCTGTCTCTACATAAAACACAAAATAGGGCTGGGGATGTGGCTCAGTCGTTGAGTACCCCTGAGTTCAATCCCCAGTACCAAAAAAAAAATAGGCTTTTAAGTCAAATTGAAGAGGTAAGGGAAAATGACATTGTCATTGAGCATTCAAGAGTAAATAGGATCATGGTCTAAAAACACTTAGAAAACATTAGAAGAAGGCTGGGGTGTAGTTCAGTGGTGGAGTGCTTGCCTAGCATGAGTGGAGTTCTGAGTTCAATGAGAGGAGGGGAGGAGAGGGGAGAAGACGGGAGGAGAGACTGGGGCCTGAGGCTGTAGCTCAGTGGTAGAGTGCTTGCCTAGCATTCATGAGGCACTGGGTTCGATCCTCAGCACCACATATAAATAATAAGTGAGTAAGGTAAAGATCCATCTAAAAAATATATTAAAAAAATTTGAGCTGGGGTTGTGGCTCAGTGGTAGAACACTTGCCTAGCATGCGTGAGGCACTGGGTTCGAGTCCCAGCACTGTATACAAATGAATAAAATAAAGGTTCATCAACAACTAAAAAAAATTTTAATATATATATTAAACATTTTTTTTTAAAAAAGGAAACTGGTAAGAAGGCTATAGTGATGATCTACAAAAGAGATGGGGGTTATAAAAGAGAAGCAGGAGACCTTGGTAAATCTTCAGCCTCTTCTGAACCAAAGCATTCACACAAGACTCAGTGATCAGGAATTACCTAAAGCAGAGCTTGAGGAGAGAGAAACAGTAGGTACCATGTAAGGTAGAAATGCCCTGCATCACCAATGTCAGGAAGAGGGGGATTTTGTAACATCCTGCAACCAACAGCTTACACAAGTCAAGTGTTGATGACTTAGGAGTGGGAAATTCCATTACAGTCTGTGTTGTCCTCACAGACCTGGCACATAGTAGGCACTCAACTAAATTGAGTTTTCAGTGCAGGTGAGGTGGGCCCCGCTCATAGGCCAGCTGCCTCTAGGGCATCCACTATTCTTCCTCTGAAATTCAGAAAGCAGGCAAGGGCAGACATTGAAATGCACCTGAGCTCCTTATGAAAGATGTTCCCTGAGCTACATCTTCAACTAAACCTCCCCGAGGCCAAGTTCAAATCAGCTAGACCCGGGGAGGCCAAGGGTAAAATGAAAGGTGCAGGAACTTTGTGCTTGGTCAGTTCTCAGCTCTGCCATACTCCCTGATGACCTTGTGCAAATAAGCATCACCCAGTAAAAAAAGGAGAATGATAGCTACTTTGAAGAGTTGTTTTGAGAATTAGACAATTTTTAAAGAGAGGGAGAAAGGGGCTGGGGTTATGGCTCAGTGGTAGAGTACTCGCCTAGCACACGTGAGACACTAGGTTCGATCCTCAGCACCACATAAAAATAAAATAAATATATTCTATCCACCTACAACTAAAAAAATAAATATTAGAAAAAAGAGAGGGAGAAAATATAGAAAGCCTATCATGACCCTGACCCACTGTAGGCGCTCAGCTAAATTGAACTCACCCCCCACCCTTGCCTTCTGACTTTAGATCTTCTCATTACGGTACATCTTTTAAGAAAGAGGGTGAAGAAAGGAAGGTAGGGAGAATATTTCCCTCTTTGCCCACTTCCTAGCACTCTGGGTGTT
>PVHX01013863.1:2500-52819 GCA_004024805.1 Geosciurus inauris
GCTCCTAGCAATAATGCATTGATTGTTTCCTGCAAACCCTTTGGTCACAACATTTTCATCAACCAATCAACACATAGTTTTGTTTTATATGTGTTTCTGTATGAAGACACCTATTTAGTATATATTTTTGACCCATCATGACTGACAGGACTGCATCTAATATGTGAAAAAAGCTTTTGTAACACATATGTCCTTTGTAAGGCACATGACAGCTTCTTCATGTTAAAGAAGACTAGTCAAGACTTCAGCACTAGGCTCAAAACACTCATCAAAATTAGATATTCACAAAAATAATCCAACACATTGGACTCTCAGTCCTTTAAACTATATTTTCATGATTTTGTCACCCATGCTACTTCACCTACATGACACCCAAGGTCATTGTGTATATTTTTAAATAAATAATAATGGTACTATATCCAAAATCTCAATGTCAAGCATCCCCCTTGTTGACTACCAATTTGTACTTCTCCACTTCACTCCTTGTATTAACCCCGTCCAACAATCCAATTACCCCAATGAGATCTACAATGAACCCTTCTATTCTCTGCTTCCAATACTTAGTTACTTCTTCACTTAGATTGCCTGTTCTATCATCCCTCACATTTTTCCTCAACTTCATAATTCCCACGTCTCTCCATTGTGCTCATCTGGCAAAACCCTAGTCAATTAAACCAATCTATTCTCAGTCTATACTTAAAGCAGATGAAAATTTGGAAAAACAATGAAACAAAACAAAAGCACTGATATGTACTACTGACATATAGTCAATAAAAATTAAGAAAATCTTCAGTGCTCCTTAATAATTAAAAGATTTTTAAAATTAGTTCATCCTCTAAATCTTGGAATTAAATGACTATCATCTGTAAAATTTTTTTTTAAAAATCTCTTACATGCTCACAACAACTACTGTTTTACTGATAAAACAGAAAAACCTAGAAGAAAACTTTTATATATACTTACTAAGTAACCTACCAAAATACATGAAAAACATGATTCTGTGCCAAAAATTTTGTTTTCCTTCATATCACTATGAAAAAATTATCTTTGCTTTTATTTAGGGCTACCATCTTTCTCATCACTGAATCTACTATCACTTATTTAAGGCCCTTTCTCTGAAATTACTTTTATTCATTTGTTTATTAAAAACTTTGTTAGTTCCCTCTGTATAGGATAATTTATCTCAGTGCATGAACATGCAATCATCCAGTTACTCTTCAGTGTTCCTCTTTAACCTATCTCTCTGTCCCATTTCACTATTTCCTTTCACAGCAAAAATGTTCAAAGGAATTGTTTACACTTGCTAAATCTAATCCATTTCAGTCATTATGACTTGACATCCTCCAATCAGGTTTTGGATCCTCATATCTCCACCAAAATTTCCATTCTTGAAGTTGTAAATTATCTATACATTGGAAATTTATACTTTTTCAGATCCTATCTTGTTTTGTCTTAGTGTCTTTTGATATAATGTTTCAGCCTTCCTTCTTGGATAACATACACACCTTCGCTTCTGGAACAACACACCATCTTGCTTCCATGATTTCATAACAGGTCATTCTTAAACTTAAATAATAAATCTCATCTTCATCACAACTTGTAAATGTGTGAGTGTCCCAGTGTTCAGTTTTCATATATCTTCATTTATTTTCTACACTCCTTCCCTAAGTGATCTCATTCAGCCTGGGAATCACAAGTAGCCTTTGAGGATGGTGTAAAAGCATATAAGGCTACAGCTCCACACTTGTCTGAATTTCCCATTCTATAAGATCAAATTTTCTGGGTACAAATATGAACTCAGACTTCCATAACACACACACACACACACACACACACTCCTTCCCCATGTGTTATGTGTTTCCATCACAATAAATGTTTCATTTATTCCCTCAGATGCTGAGAACACAAGCTTTTGAATGATTGATTTCTGAAAGCCCCCAACATATGAGTTTCCCTGAATGAGGAGTTATCAGTTACTTTACCTATATTACCAAGGGGTTTTCTGTTCTTCAGGCTTCTCCAATTCAAGTCAATTCTGAAGATGTTTTAGATCAATCCTTGTAAGCCATCGACTATCTCTGGAATTTAATGTGATACCCAGAGAGGGAAAAAAAAACAAACCTCTAATCACTAAATAATCATTCAAGGTCTTACACTATCTCAACCCAATCTGCTCTGTGAAATGAATTTCCTGCTACTACATTTTATAAACCTACTATTCCTACCAAATATTGACATATACATGCTTTGAATACTTTGATATTCTATCCCTTCAATTTTCTTTTCTCCTGTATGTCATATTTCAATCTCTTTATGGATATACTTTACAAATGTCCCTTATAGATACACCTTTTAAATATAAGCTACTACTGTTCTCTATTAAAATTCTTCAGGTATCTTCCAATTTTCAAAAATAATAATTTCTTTACTGTGAGCTGCTATAAAACTCATTCTATGTAATACTCATAAAAAAATTAATGTAGCTGGGCGCAGTGGGATCCCAGCACTTTGGGAGGCTGAGATAGGAGAATTGCAAGTTCAAAGCCAGACTCAGAAACGGCAAGGCACTAAGCAATTCAGTGAGACCTTGTCTTTAAATAAATTACAAAATAGGGCTGGGGATGTGACTCAGTGGTTGAGTACCCCTGAATTCAATACCTGGTACTAAATAAATAAATAAATAAATAAATTTAATGTGTGTGACTATAATAAACATATCCAGGTTCCATAATTTAAAGATTCCTAACTACTCGCAGGTAAATTTTTGCCGAAAAATTTTCTGAATTCCTTGTAGTACCAGACACAATACATACATATATGTTAAATATCAAATAAATATTTTGAAAGAATGAATTAGTCTTAGGCATAAATTTAATCTCTATATGATAAGATTTACTTCCACAAAGAGGGCAATTATTCTAAGTTTGGAGATAACAAAGAGCATTAACCAGAGTGTGATCGGAAGAAAGAAACCACACTCTCTTTTAGCAGAGATCATTTAAAATAATGAATTATGTACTATGTTTCAAATACCTGAAATTTCAGAAAGGACCACTGAAGTATCACACAATAAACAATTATGGGACATTGGGATAATCCTTCATACCGAAGTCAAAGGGGCATAATTGGAATTATTAAAACTTGGAATACTGGCAAAGTATCAAGGAGTAGTTTCCAAGCTCAGAGAGGAGGCACATGGAGTTGGCAATGGACTGGTGTCGAGGGGTATCAGTTGGCTGAGACTGGTTATATTGAGGGGTCACAATGAAACCAGCCCTACAGGTATTTTTACAAAACAAACAGGAACTAATTGCTGCTACTGAACAAATTTTACCTGCCAGAATGACACTAGAAAAAAATTGAAAACCTGAAAAGGAAAAAAAAAGGTAGTGAATGAAAGAAAATCAGTGTATCAGTGTACCTTCCTTCCTTCTGTTTTTTAATCTCTTCCTAGTGTCCTCATTGGCAGAATCTAAAGGAAAACAGCTGGAAAAAGTGAAGTGTGGTTGGCAGAGGCCTATCCCCAGCATTACCAAGTAGAATATAGAAGAGTAAGTTTGAAACTGGAAAAATAGCTTAATTGCTAACAACACAAACACCCTCTTAGCTCCAAATGCTGACTGCTTGCTTATAAATACACAGAGGAATGTAAAATGAGCCAAGAAAAATCCTTAAAATATGTGGACACCTTGCAGTACCTAGTAATATTTTTAAGTATTCCTATTATTTTGCAATACCAAGATCTAGGTATTAGGAAGGGCAAATTAGGAAAATATTGATTTTCCTAGAAAGTTTTTTGCAATTAATAAGAGTTTAATAGAATAAAATTTTAGATGCATTTCATACAATAATCTTTGGCTTGCCTGTTGGAAAATTTAGTTGGTTTTATAATATTTTTCTGATTTTTGTCTTTGCTTTTGTGTCTTAAATTTTATCAACCTTGCTGCTAGTGTATTCTCAGCTGTTTACTGCAGCTATCCTTTGGAATATTTTCTTGAAGAACTGATCTACCCTAGAGGAACAAGTGTATTACAACAAATCCTTCAGAGACTTCCTCAGAAATCCTCTGGTTGAAAGGAAAATATATGCACTAGACTGTATTTCTTATGAACTGAATTCCTAAGCCTTGTCAGCAGGGTTTGGAGAATTGCATTGGGTGCCACTGCTAAGTCAAGAAGATTTGTGAACCAAGGAACAAAAGAAAGGGATCCTATTAGTTATATCTATCTGTCTTGTGGCTTTTATGTCCTCTGCACCAGTTCAAATTACTATCAAGGAAATGTCATGTTATAGCAGAATTAAAACTTTTCAAACTGAATTTGTATATCATTTTTCTTTCAAGAAGAGATGGAGAGGAATACAAGAAATGTAAATATAAAATTTTTCATTAAATTAAATATATCGTTTCTCTTAATGTTTTGAAAAGGAAAAACTTTATTTTACAGGAAATCATTTTGTATTTTCCAAATCTCTTGCCTCCATGTTAGTGAATCCCAAGTGTAAATGGGTTTGCACAGTAGCATGAGTCTGTCATTGCTAAACACTGATGAAACTTTCAGTGTTTAGCAAGAATATGTGATATAAGAAATTATTCATTAGATTATCAAATATTTACTGAATTATGATTATTTATAAATCACTAAATCAGGCAACTTAGGGCTTTTTTCCTCTATTCTAAAATGGAAAAAAGCTTACTTCTTTCTCTTTGGACTTACTTTTGTTCTTTTTGTAAGGAATTACCTTTAGAAAGAAGAATAAGAATTTCAGTGAAAAAGATAAGTTCTATGTAAGCAACTAACTTGAATTTGTTCTGAGGTCAACAAAATCTAATCCAGTTTCTCTAATTGTTATGGACACAGGATAAAGCATTACTTTTAGGACTCACAATGGATAGAGCATTGCCTGTTCTTGCCTCCTTTGCAAGCACAGGTGATCATTTCTAAGTGAGACAGATATAAGCAAATTCTGTAGGAAGGATTCTTGATAATCTTTAAGGAAACTAACATTTGTCTGAAAGAGTAGTTTGGTTTGGTTTTGAGATTTCACATGTTCTTCTTCAAGTCAGAAATCCAAAACTCACCCGGTGTGGTGGAGCACTCCTGTAATCCCAGCAGCTCGGGAGGTTGAGGCAGGAGGATCACAGGTTCAAAGCCAGCCTCAGCAAGAACATGCACTAAGCAACTCAGTGAGACTCTCTCTAAATAAAATGCAAAATAGGGATGTGGCTTAGTGGTCGAGTAACCCTGAGTTCAATTGCTGGTACAAAAAAAAAAAAAGAAAGAAAGAAAGAAAAGAAAAGAAAAAGGAAAGAAAAGAAATTCATAACTCCACCAGCTATCTTAGACTTTGAACATGAACTTGAAGAAAAAACATAGTGCCAGAAGTTTGAAATAAACAATTGCTAAGCCACTATGCCACCATACTAATCTTGCAGTGACTGCACCTTAGTCTACTATGACAAAAGATTAAATTATACTTTTTACAAATCACTAGTGTTTTGATTTTTTTCTTATCTGCATGAAACGAGTACTAATTGAAAAACAACAACAAAAAATGATCTTTACATTGTTCCATAGCAGAGTAGGGTGATTATAATTCACAATAGCCTATTACATATTTTATGAAGAACCTGAATAGAAGAGCTCAAAGTCTCCCAACAGAGAAAATGATAAGGAGATGGAGAGATAATTACCCTGACTAATCAGTTCATGTTGTATACATGTATATCACACTGTACTCCATAAATATGAATAAATTTTATACATTAATAAAAAAATTTTATTTAGGAATTTGTTTTCCTTTCAAATGTGATAAAGATATAATCCTACTTTATCTACTGCACAAAAGCCCCATTCATCCTTCCAGTGTCATCAGAAATGTGTTTCTACCATTTTTATGGTAAATATATAAATTTGTTTTAAATTTACATTTAACAATAATTAAATTTGTCCATATACATATTGCTTTCTGTCCCATGCTCTGTCTTGAATGCTTTAATTTCCTTCCATGATGTAATTTTCTTTTGACTTCCATACATGGTTTTGTAATGCTTTTTTCATTACTTGTATATCTGAAATAAAATATTTATGTCATCTAAAAAAATTTACTTCACAATATATTGAAAGAGTTTAGTTCAATAAAAATGGTAGGGTCATAATAATTTCTCTTAAAACTTTGAAAGCATCATTTCATTTTCTGCTGGAGTCTATTGTTGCTGAGGAGACATCTACTTCATGGCTTATATGAGTGAGTCTCTATCTTTCTCTGTGATATCGTCTCTCTCCCTCTTGATTCTTTATTTTACAGGAATGAATTTTTCTTTACACTGATCCACTTTGAATCTTGGAAGTTCTTTTGTTTTCATATTTTTTTTTAAGTGTGAGGAGTTGAATAGTTCTCAATTTATTATCTCTTCACTGGTACTTCTTCAATTTGCATATCCTAGAACTTCTTTTAAATATATGCTAAAGTGGAGTGAATTGTTTTGTATAGTATAAATTATGATTCAAAGTTTAGTGACTTGCATATGATTGTTCGATTATTACGGCACCAGCTTTAAAGACTGCTCTTTCTACACTGAGTTGCCTTTAACTTTCCTCAGGAATCAGTTGTCTATTTAAGTGAGCCTAATTCTGGATTCTCCATTCTGTTCAATCTATCTTTTTCTCCATCACTGTACCAGAGCAATGCATGTTATTATAGTAGCTTTATAATAATTACTGAAATCCACTGTTAGCCCACCAATTTTGCTCTTTTTAAATTGTAATTTTAATTGACACATAGTAATTGGGCAAATTTATGGACACCATGTGATGTTTAGAGCCATATATAATGAGTAATGATCAAATTTGAGCATATTATCATCTCAAATATTTTATCATTTCTTTATGGTGAGAAAATTCAAAATTCTCTCATCAGTTTTAAGATACACAATGTACTGTTGTTAAGTATATTCATCCTACTCTGCAATAGAACACTAGAACTGATTCCTGCTATCTATAGTTTCCTACTCATTATTCAATCCTATCTCATTTCCTCCTTTCCCCTACATTTCCCAGTCTCTAGTTACCACCATTCTATTTTCTACTTTCAAAAAAATCAACTTTTTTATATTCCACAAATGAGTGAAGTCACGTCATGCCACTTGTATTTCTGTGCCTGGATTGTTTCATTTAACGAATGAGTGTATATCCAAAGGAAATGATATCAGTATATTGAAAAAAAATCTGCACTCTCATGTTTACTGAAACATTATTCACAATGGCTAAGTATGGGATCAACCCAATGTCCATCAATTGATGGGCTGATTAAGAAAATATAGAATATATACACAATGGAATAATATTCAGACATAAAAAGGAGGAAATCTTTTCATTTACAGAACATAGATGAGCCTAGAGAACATTTTTAAAATTTTATTTTGGTTATTCTCAGTTCTTTTTTATGTGAATTTCAGAACGATTATTCATTTTATACAAAACTTCTACTGAGGTTTTAATTGAGATTGCACTAAAATTATAGAACTATTTGAAAAGAATTGATATAATAATAATGCTTTTTGTTCTGGCCTGTGAAGACAAAGTGTAAGATTGAATTTTTATTGAGCTTTTTGTTATTTTAATCAATATTTCAAAATGAGTTTTGTACAAAAGTTTTGCACGTTTTGTCATACTTAATAACTCCAAGCATTTTATATATTTGATGCTAGTACATATGGTATTTTAAACTTAATTTCTAATTGCTTATTTTATGTATAGAGTGATGTAATTGATTATTGTACATTTATCTTGTACCTTACAAATTTGTTATACTTGTGATCTTATGGGGGAAGTACTCTCTTTTATCATTAAGTATAATGCTTCCTACATTATAGAAAGGAAGTTTTCTACAGATCTACTTATCAGATCAAAACTCCTTTCTAGTTACAGTTGGCTAAGAGGATTTTTGTTTGTTGTTTTGTTCTTAATTAGGAATAAATGTAGAATTTGTCACATGCATTCTCTACATCTACTAAGATGATCATATGGTTTAATTTTTCAGTTTGTTAATATGAAACATTACATTGGATGATCCTCAAACTTTAAATCGTTAAATTCTGCAATAAACCTCACTTAGTCCTTGTATTAGTTTCCTATCACTGCTGTAACAAATTATGAAAACTCAGGGACACAAATACAATGGTTTGTGGTCATAGGTCAGAAGTTCTAGAATCGATGTGCTAATGTGACTGTGCTGCTTCTTGAGTATCCAGGGAAATCAAATTATTTTTGTTTTCCTACTTCTAGAGACTGCCTGCATGCCTTGGCCCAGACTACTTTCTCTGTCTTCAAAGCCGGCAGCATAGTGCCTTCAAATACCAACCTCCCCACCCTCCACCCTGGTTTCCTTTTAAGATATTTGAATAGTAACTATAACCATGTAGTTACCATATCCAATGCATGTAATTCCTTTGTGTACCCCCACATTTCTACATTGTTCTCCTACTTAAAGGATTTCTCGTAGTGCACATCTGATATTTATTTTTAAAAATCCTTTGTATATTTCAAAGTCTTCCTTTTGATTTAATTTTCCCAAGACATTTTTTGTAAGTATAGAATTAATTATATGTTGAAGGGGTTTTATTGTCTTGTTTTGTTTTCAATACTTTAAAAATACTTCTTTACTGTCTTACAACTTTTTTGGTTTTTTTAATTTTTTTAATTCAATAATTTATATATTCTAATTCAGGTATATATGACAGCAGAAATCATTTTTATTCATTGTACACAAATGCAGCACAACTTTTCATTTCTGTGGTTGTGCACAATGCAGATTTGCACCATATGTGCAGTCATATATGTACCTAGGGTAATGATGTCCATCTCTATCCACCAGCATTCCTGCGCCCATGCTCCCTCCCCTTTGCCCAAAGTTCCTCCATTCTTACCCCCTTCTATTATGGATCAGCATCCACTTATCAGAGACAACATTTGGCAATTGGTTTTGGGGGAATTGGCTTACTTCATTTAGTGTGATATTCTCCAACTCCATCCATTTACCTGAAAATGTCATAATTTTATTCTCTTTTAATGCTGAGTAATATTCCATTGTGTATATATGCCACAGTTTCTTTATCCATTCATCTATTGAGGGGCATCTAGGGTGCGTCCACAGTTTAGTAATTGAATTGTGCTTGCTATAAACATTGAAGTGGCTGTGTTACTGTAGTATGCTGTTTTTAAGGGTATAGAATGAGGAGTAGGATAGCTGGGTCAAATGGTGGTTCCATTCCAAGTTTTCTAAGGAATCTCCATACTGCTTTCCAGATTGGTTGCACCAATTTGCAGTCCCACCAGCAATGTATGAGTGTGCTTTTCCCCCCAAATTCTCGCCAACACTAACTGTTGCTTGTACTCTTGATAACTGCCATTATGACTGGAGTCAGATGAAATCTTAGTTTTGATTTGCATTTCTCTAATTACTAGAGATGTTGAACATTTTTTCATATATTTGTTGATCAATTGTATTTCTTCTTCTGAGAAGTGTCTGTTCAGTTCCTTAGCCTATTTATTGATTGGGTTGATTGTTTTTTGGTGTTAAGTTTTTTAAGTTCTTTATATATCCCGAGATCAGTACTCTATCTGAAGTGCATGTGGCAAAAATTTGCTTCTAAAATGTAGACTTTCTCTTCACCTCATTCATTGTTTCTTCTACTAAGAAGAAGCTTTTTAGTTTGAATCCATCCCATTTATTGATTCTTAATTTTATTTATTGTGCTTTAGGATCTTGTTAAGGAAGTCGGGGCCTAATCTGATATGATGAAGATTTGGGCCTACTTTTTCTTCTAAATCTTCAGTCATCTTTGTCTTTGATCATATGTCACTGTGTTCTTTTATCTCAAGGGGTTTCTGACATTTTTTCTGTTTGTCATTGGTCTTGAGTAATATTTGACCTATACTAATTTAGATGTTGTCATGTTTCTTCTCCTAGGGGATCTTTGAACTTCTTGAATCTGTTGATTTATAGTTTTAATAAAATATATTTAAAAGTCATTGTTTCTCAAATATTTGTGTATTTTGTGCTTAGAACCCCCACAGTGATTCTGGTCACATATGTATGGGATATTTGAAGTTGTCCCAGATGTGATTGATAACCTTTTCATTTTCTAAAGTTCTTTTCTTACTCTGTCTCATTTTGGACAGTTTATATTGCTATGTCTTCAAGTACATTAATCTTAAAAGATAAACTCCACACTATCTAATCAGCAATTAATCCCATTCAGTGCATTTTTTACCTCATGCATCTTAGTTTTCATTCTTAAAATTCAAATTGAGTCTTCTTAAAATATCTTCTGTGCCATTACTTATTTTTAGCATAGAATAAAATCATGATAATCATTTTAATGCTTTTTTCCTGCTATTTCTAGTATTAGCTTGAATCTGTAACTATAGTTTCCTTTTATTTATTTTTTATTGATACCATACTTCTGGGATTTTATCACCTGAGTACTAGATTTTTTGAGTTCTTTTAACTATTATTGAAATTTGTTATCAAATTACTTTGAGAAAGTTTGGTTTATTCCTGCCTGATTGACTAGTCATAACTCCTATCCTTCTGTTGCCTCACTCTAAAAAAATTCATTATTTTCTTTTATAAAGGAAAGGATATAGGCTCAGAATAATTGATTTATGTGGTTACAAAAGCACTTTCCAATATTTTACCTTGTCCTTATGGAATATATTTGGTAGAATTGTCCCTAAATATTCTGTTGTATTTCCAGGAAATATTTATTAAGAAGTTTACATTCTGAGTTACCTTGCTTTCATGTAAATACATTTTACTCTCCCCATATTTATTTCATGAATGAAGCATCAAGTTATAAACTACAGAATAAAAAGATTTTATACTTTAATATGTTTTTACATAAAATAGAACTGACAATGTGTATGTGTCTCATAAAAAAACGATCCATTTCTAGCATTCTGAAGTGATACTAATCTGCAAGGTCATGCACATAAAGGTCTTGTAAACTTTTACCCTGTAATAATATTTTCCTTTTTTTAACTGATATATAATTGATGTAGTCATATATGTGTGTGTGTGTGTGTGTTATGCAGTGCAATTTGATGCTGCAATACATATCTATATATATATACTGTATATTGATCCAATCATTATAGTTAATCTTTCCATTACCTCATGCATCCATCATTTCTTTGTAGGGAGAACATTCAAACTCCTCTCTTCTAGCTATTTTGAAATAGAAACACTTCATGCTAACTAAAGTCTAATCTTACTGTATAGTAGCACACCAGAATATGTAAGGATTTACTGTTGTAGTTAAAAATATAAATTGCATTACACCTTCTAAAGCTTGACATACAATCATAAACTCTGATCCAAAACAAACACCAAAGAAGGACAATGCAGAAACACATCACTCACATCTTTTCTTAACCTCCAAAATTTCTGAATCTTAAGGAGATAGAGATGAGTCATTAGTCTGTAGAGTCCTATATTGCAGGAGTTCTTTCTTGTTTATTCTAACTAGTTTCAGATAAAAACTCTGGTAAAAGGGTATAAAGAAAAATCATAATTTTCATGCTTTTTTAAAAAAAGTTTAGATGAAATTTTCTGAATCAAAGATAAAGATATGCTTTAATCTAGAACTCTAATAAACCCAAAAGCACAGATGAACATACCAGCAACACAGCTCCACTACAGTTTCAGGAAATTAACATTTTTTCATGAAGGATCTGAGGCAATATACAATTTCTGAAGGTCAGGTACCAGCTGGTATGTGTAAACAGAGAAGTGCAAACTTTAGCTTCATTAGTTCTTCATTGAAGATCTTTATTTCAAGTCCCTAAAGAAAATGTATTTTTTAATGATTGTAATATTGCTGACCTTTTCCAACAGGCTGTTGATTGATTATATAACCTTTCAGTCCACTGTAGCACTGTGTGCTGTCAGCCTGTGTCCTGGCTGCCAATTTAACTCCATGGGAGGAAGGCATATAGTTGACCTATGGAATAAGAATTATAAAACATTTGAGCTATTGGGAGTGCCTGCATTCTAGGAAAGATTAAAAATTTAAAATTAATTTAACTATTGATCAAGAAAAAAAATCAAGACCATATAGGTTCCATTCCATATCCCTTTGGAATACTAGTTTGTCCAGGTAACCATACCCAGATTTTGGCTTGTAGTTTGGGAAAAAGAAAGACTTTCTTAAAAAAAAAATAACAACAACAACAACAAACTTCATTTAATTGTGATGTGTGTGAGTGTGGGTATGCAAATAAATCACCAACCATGAATTATCTGGAAGGCCAGAAAAGAATTCAATCACAAAACTCACAATAACTGAATAATATAAAATGTATTCAATAATATAAAATGAATGGCAATTATTGTGGAGGAAAGGACTTATTGAAAAAAAGAATTTTTTTGGAAATATTGGGGATCAAGTCCAGAGCTTCACACATGCTATGCAATGCTCTATCACTAAGTTATATCGCCAGACTTAAAACTATTTTTTTAAAGAATATCATAAAAAGTTTGAAGAACTAT
The DNA here is from genome assembly GCA_004024805.1 of Geosciurus inauris. Lineage (NCBI taxonomy): Eukaryota > Metazoa > Chordata > Mammalia > Rodentia > Sciuridae > Geosciurus > Geosciurus inauris. Next base: position 15,053 of record PVHX01013863.1, read on the forward strand.
TTAGTCAAGGTATTTAGGGCCTTATATCCTTTAATATTAAAGAGGGAAAGAAAACAGAAAAAAAAAGAAAACAATAAGGTCAATAATATCATATTCCTTTAAAACTTTAAAATTTACTCTGAGTTCTGTGCCTGTTACACTTTCCATATTTTATAGAAGTCAATTAACACATTGATTACCTCTGTCCTAGCAGAAATTAATTTCATTTAAAGAATAATATCAAAGATACACACTATTTTATGATTAGGATGGAGGTATCTGTAAAGCCAGGAGACCAAATGTGGTAAATAAAACTGCTGGGTAAGGCTTTATTGGGAAATACGCTCCCCCTCGAATTCCCTGTCCACCAGAGCAGGAGGGAAGAATTGCACACGTGTTCTGTGATACAGAACATTTAAAGAGCCCGGTCAGGAAGGGGAAGGCTTAAGGCAGGAAGAGGAAGTATCTCGAGTCCTGTGCTCCCCTGGAGTTGGTCAGGGGATCCTGCTGAGGTCAGAGTCCTTCTGGGATGAGTCAGGAAAAGTCCGCTGATTGGTAAGAGGTGCCATTACTGCTTACATGTCAGCTCCTGCTTGGCTGTTCCTTTGCCCCTGCAGGTTGCTTGATGCTTCATTCCCTGCAACCCCCATCAGTGTTGGCCATATTGTATGTCCTATGTTCGCCTCATGAGAAGAGATGGGAGATCTTGAGCTGACCTAACAGTATCCATCGTGAATAAGCTTTCCTGTCGAGCCTCCGTTATCCTAAATGGCATCTCTGTCCCTCAGAGATAGCCATTAGGAATGTAGGAAGAGGTTATTAGGGAAGAGGAAAGGAGAACAAGATTGTTTCATGTACTTAGTCCCTTAATGTGAAAAATCAGTCGACGTTTCAGAATCAAAATTGTTATTTGATATAAGGTATTTAAAGAACTTGAGAGAAATTAGATTATCTATATGGGGATCCTGTCTCAGCATTTCTTGGAAAATTTATATATTTTTCCTAATCCCAATTTTGAAGAAAATCAATTGAGAAGTCAGGAAATGGGAAGATAATTCTCTAATGAAAATTAAAGTTAAATCTTCTCTGTAGTAATATAAAACTTTGAAAGAATTCATTGTGTCAAAATGCAAGCAGAGAAAAAAATGCCAACAGATGAAGCAGAAGGCTATGGGCAACATTTGTAGAACCATGTTTTCCTAGTGTGCCTAGAAATCTCACACTCTCTGTTGCTACAAACGGGGTCTGTGATCCTGGCTTGGCTACTCAGAGTTCTCTGGAACTTCCTGACCTTGAGGTAGAGGTATAGTTTCTCTTTCTTTTATATTGCATTGTTGTAGGTAAGTTCAGAGTTCTGGCATACATAGTCATTTGTTATATGAAAAAGCTGAAGGAGATGTCAATGCAATGACAGAAAATGTGACAAGAAACTGAAAAACTGAAAGAGAAAATCCAGGCAGATCCCAAATGTGTGATGCTGTTAGAGATTGTGGATTCAGCTGAGAATGAGCCCAATTGTACCCCTTATTTTGTAAGTTACTACCATCAATTTCTCTTGCTGATTCTTTTGCTGTTTAATTAAAGTTTGAGTTGGTCTTTCATCATTGGTGAATAAAAGGAACTGCTATGGCATGAATGAGTGTCCCATCAAAGTCCATATGAAAAGGCTTGGTCCTTAGGGTGCAGTATTAGGAGATGCTATAGACCTTTAAGAGTGAAGTATAGTGGGAGGATTAGGTCATTTGTTATGCCCTCAAAGAGGATTGTGAGATCCCTGGCTCTTAGCTTCTCTCTGCTTCCTGCCTCATGATGTGAGCACTTGCTTGGACATGTAGTCTTGCAATGACATGTCACCTTTGCCAGAGGCTCCAACCTCTAGGGCCATCCATCTTGGACTCGAGCCTGGAAATGTGAGCAGAAATAAACTTTCTTTTCCTCATAATTAGCCTGTCTTAGGTATTGTATCTTGGTGACACAAAGCTAACTAATACAGGAACCTAAAGTATATTACCTTTTTCTCTTTTACAAAGACAGTTTTTGCCTATTCCAAAACTGAGGGACTTAGAGTTTATAAGAAGTCCATTTATAAATTAAATACTTTTGGCAATATATAGTAAATAATTTCTCTGTTTTGCTTCATGGATTCTTAATAATCCTGTGTGGACTTACCTAGTATTCTTTAAAATATCAGTAATACAGAAAAAGCTTACATTTGTCACAAATTTGCTTCATATTTTATTTAAATAAAACCAATATTAATTTGTTTTCTGATTTTAAAAGAAAACAATTGACATATCCTCTTCCATTATACACTTTCTTATGCCTGTTCAATAACGTAGACCCTATTTTTTTGCTGATGATTACAACACAATCTATTGAATTTTCTTTGTTTCCCTTTCCTTTTGATTTTACAGGTAACATTTGTTATAATCCTGTTCATGACCCATCATCACCCTGGTTCCCAGCATGCACGAGCTTCTTTTATTCATACCCCATTGTCCACATTCCCCACTCTTTCTTGCTTTCTCCAGCAAAATCATGTTAAAATGTTTCTTATGTACCTCTTTTATTCTGTGTGTCAACTATACACTTTCTCATAGTTGCTTCTTTCTTGAACCTTGTTTTACTTTAGTCATTTTGCTGCTCACTTATTCCATGAACATCCATATGCATCTTCCACCTGGGGATCCTAACCCTTCACAATGTGGCACAGACACCACAAAGCATGGACTCTGCCTTCAGCAGCAGGAAGTACCCTTCTCCAACTTTAAGGATAAACAGAAAATGTTGTCCAATGCAAACAGAAATGTGAGGGACACCCAAATAAATTCTATTGCTGTTTCAGTCAACTGTTGACTCTTTCAAAGCATACTTTTTTTTCCCCATAGAATTTTTCCAGAAATGTCTCACATGGCCAAGCACATAAACAATACACATAAGGGACAAGCTGTGTCTTTTGTAGTTTATCATAAAGCAGTAGTCAGGAAAGTAATGCACCACTCTGTTCTAACATCCCATCTTTCTCTGCCTTGCTTCTGGGACTTTAACTTTCAGTAAAAAAGTAGTACCTATGATTCACTTCAGAACCAGGGTTGCGAGATTCTTCAAAGTTAGTAAGTATGCCTTGTTGTAAACAGTGAATTGTTATTTTGTGTGCACAGGAATTTTGTTTTTATAATGGCATTCTGTTTCTTGCTTTTTATCACTAAACATTTGATTTATAAAATCCATCCATGTTCCATATGTGCAAGTATTCTATTGCTTCTAATTGGTGCATAGTACTCTCGTTGCATTTCACATACCCATTTGATGATAGATTTCCTCCAAAATGCTTACCACCACTAGTAACTCCTTGATAAATATTCTCAAATTTGTCCCTGCTTATGAGAGAATTTTTGTAAGATTTATATTTTAAAAAGTAGATTGGCTGTATTTCCAGTTGTATTTAGTTCTACAATGCTTCCTCACTGTGTTAGGTTTTTTGTCACTGTGATTAAAAACAACTAAAGGAGGAAAAGTTTATTTTGGCTCTTGGTTTCAGAGGATCAATCCATGGTCACAGGCTCCAGTGCTCTGGATCTGAGGTGAGGCAGAACATCATATTGGAAGGGCATGGCAGAGGAAAGCTTCTCAGTTCATCACAGCCAGGAAGCAGAGAGGAAGGGAGAAAGGGGCCAGGGACAAGATAAATCCTTCCAAGACATGCTTCCAGTAACCCACTTCCTCCAACTAGGTCTTATCTCCCAATAATCCCATTCAGATTATTACCCCATTCAATGGATTAAGCCACTGATGAGGTCACAGCCCTCATGATTAAATCATTTCCTAAAAGCCTCACCTCTGAACATTGCCTTTGAGTTCATGAGCCCTTGCAGGACATCCTATGTCCAAACCATAACACTCACATTGCCTGATGCATGCATTAGTCTACATCTCCATTGGCACCTTAGGAGAGTTCCAGTAGTTACACATCACTGCAGCTCCAGGGAATACTGAGGTCTCTAATATAAAATGATATTTCATTGTTGGTTTAATTTACATTTTCTTATTGTTAATGTTTGAATAAATTGCTAACGTGTTAACCATTTAATTTTCCTTTTCTATAAATTGCTTCTTCAAATATATTTTATATATTTGCCTATTTTGTTGAGGTTCCTTTTTTTGACATTGATTTGCAGAATTTCATTTCTGGCAATTTTCTCTACAACATGCATGGTGGTCTGTCCATTAATTTAAATGAATGGACATCCTTCCTTTGTGATGTAAACAAATCTTCATGCTTCTGTCTCTCCACACATTTTACTTCTCCCTGCTTCCATCTTCTCCTCTATTTCTTCTCCTTTCTGTCTTCCTTTATTTCTCTGTTCTTCTCTCAGTCCCTGTCTCTGGTCTTTGTCTCTCTTTTCCTTATTCTTCCTCTCTCCCCCACCCTTTTTTTTTGTACTGGGGATTGAGCCACATCCCCAGCTCTATTTTGTGTTTTATGTAGAGACAGGGTCTCACTGAGTTGCTTAGTGCCTCACCATTGCTGAGGCTGGCTTTGAACTGGCGATTCTCCTGCCTCCCAAAGTGCAAGGATTACAGGCATGCACCACTGCACCAGGTTCCTCCCTCTCTTTCTATAGTTTGTGTTTCTGGGGTCTCACTTAAGAATTCTCTATGTGAACCTATCCAGAAAAATATTCTTCTACAGTTCTTCTTAAAATAAACTATTTTAATTAAAACTTTCTATTTGTATGTATTTTATTTTTCATATTTATGTCCTTATTTTGCCTAGTGTTTATGTGGTATCAAGTGGAGAGCCAGGTTTTGCAAACTGTGTACTATACTACCCACCTCTCCATAGTGAATGGGGGAAACTCTTTATCAAAATACATTTATGTAATAAATAATATTATCTTTGTTTTTGAGATTCTTATTTTCTTACTTTGATCAAATTGTCCTTTCATTCTCTATTATTATAATGTTTTCATTACTAAGGCATTTTAATATTTTTATGGCAGTTTACTTACCACCCTTTATTATTCCCTTTCATGGTTGATTTTGTTGATTATAAATCTGTCTCCTCAATATTTATTTTAAATTTGCCATGTTATTCAAATAAAGTTGCATTAGTATTTTAATTTGTAAACATTCATTAGTTTTAGATTAACTTGAGAAAAATGTATAAATTTATACTTTCCTAAAATTTTTCTTCTCATATAAAATACATAAATTATCTAGATCATCTTCTATGTCTTTAGTCAGTACTTTAAAATTGGGTATATAAGAATATTTTTTAAAGTTAGATCTTTCTTGGGCTTTTCTGAAGCTATAAATGGTATCTTACTTGCATTTTATTTAATAAATTGTAGCAGTAGAATTCTGCAAGTTGATCTGATTTTTGAGGATTACTTATTGTTCAAATTTTTTCTGTGCTTTCTCATCTCTTACAATATATATACTTTTTATTTGTCTTTATTTGATAATTGTGTATGCCACTCCATCTTTCAGAATCAAGCTTTCTATTTGAGATGAGCATGTTGGAACCAGCAGAATTATGTTAAACATTTGTGAATATACATAACACATATATTTTTCCCCTCTTAAAGGAAGTACACCAAGATTTTCTCCTAATCATACTGATTGCTATAAATTTGGGAATGCGACCTTATGGAGATGAGGTCATTCTTCTTTCCTTCTTCCCTACTAAAAGTTATTACCAAAACTTTTATGTATACAACTGTATCATGTATTTTTCTTCATCAAATGTAAAAATTAAACTTTTTTAATATGATGAATTATGATAATCAGTTTTCTGATCTTTCCTCATATGCTCACATAACTGGGGAAAATCCTATACATAATGACTTTTTAAAATATACTTTGTGTTCAGTAGATAGTTTGTGCAACAATTTTGTTTCCATTTACAAAGTGGTGAAATTAACTATCCATATTTTAAAATTTTATTTTCTATATATTTGTAATCTAAATTACATGAATCTCAGAATGAGTTAGTTTATATTCTTTTTCTAGTTTGCATACATATTTTAACTGTGTATTAATATGACCTGTGTTCTTCAAAATTTGCTTATATAGATATCATTTCATATTTCTTGTTATTCATATTGCTCCAGCTTTAGAAATTGGAGGATTCTTCAGTTGGTGTCTGTATGCATGTGTGCATATGTGTGTGTGTTTATGGACATGTATGTATTTTGTGCTTTTCCATATATTCTGGCGCTTACTTATTCTCTGAGTCCTGGAGTGACCCATTTCACCAAAAAAAAATCTTGATTCACATTTACCATAGAATAGATTAGAAATCAAAACACAAATGTCTGGTATGCCCCTTGCAATTAGAATGTAGTTGCTTTCAGATCCTTTCTCCTAAGAGAGGAAGAAAAAAATACGTGCATTAACACATATGAAAACATATTCTCATAACTATTTCTATGTGTCCATATTAAACATTTTATACTGATTTATCTGAGTCAAAGCCAATTCCAAAGGGATCATTCTAGCCTTCTCCACTTTCTTATCTGTAATCTGCCACTCCAGTAGTTGATAAACCTGACTTTTACCATCTGCCATCCACTTCTTTAATGATTCAATTATAGATATATAACAGTATCTTTTTTTTTTTAATCTGTAACTTTGTCGGGAACCGCTTCTTCAGGTAGATTAAAATGTTTCTGTGCAGCCGAGTGTGGTGGCACATGCCTGTAAACCCAGCACTTTGGGAGACTGAGACAGGAGAATCGCGAGTTCAAAGCCAGCCTCAGGAATGGCAAAGCACTAAGCAACTCAGTGAGACCCTGTCTCTACATAAAACACAAAATAGGGCTGGGGATGTGGCTCAGTGGTCAAGTACCCCTGAGTTCAATCCTCGGTACCAAAAAAATATATATATTTCTGTGCAGTTGTTTTACCTTTGGTATTACAGAGTCCACTCATTTCCTGAGTTATTCACATCAGGGCATTCTTCCATTACCCACTACCATTCCCAACGATGTTACTTCTTGTGTTTGTCATGCAGTTAAGTTCTGGGGTATATTCTACATTCCATTATGGGATCTGATGACCTGCAAAACAATTATTTTTCAACTCATATCCATTAAGGTTCACTTTGTTTTGCAAAGTTCTATGGGTGTGACAAATTCATAGTGTCACATGTCATCATTAGACTATCATATGAGTTATGGATTTTCTGTTCAGTTTGTTGGCCCATTTATTGATTGATTTTTGTTTTGTTTTGGTTTAGTTTTTGTTGTTAAGTTTTTTAAATATGCTGGAGATTAATGCTCTAAAGATTTTCTCCCATTCTGTAGTCTCTCTTCACATTCTTGATTGTTTCCTTTGCTTTGAAGAACATTTTTAGTGGGATTCCATCACATTTATTGATTCTTGATTTTACTTTTTGCACTTAGGAGTCTTGTTGAAGAAATTGGTTCCTAAGCCAACATGATGTAGATTAGAACCTTTGTCTAGTATGAGATAATTGTATTTATGTGAGTGTGTCTTTGTGTCTTCTATTCTGTACCATTCGTTTTCATGTATGTTTTGGTGCCAATACCGTGCCATTTTTGTTGAGATAGTTCTCTAGTATAATTTAAGGTCTGATATTGTGATGCCTCCTGCTTCTCTTTTCTCCCTGAGAATTGCTTTGGCTATTCTGGTCCTCTTATATTTCCAAATGAATTTCATGACCATTTTTTCTATTTCTATGAAGAATTTCATTGCATTTAACAAGAACTGCATTAAATATGTATAATACTTTTGGTAGTATGGCCATTTTGATAATATTAATTCTGTCTATCTAAGAACATGGGAGATTTTTCCATTTTCTAAGTTCTTCTTCAATTTTATTCTGAAATGTTCTGTAGTTTTTATTGTAATGATGTTTTTTACCTCTTTTGTTAGAATTATGTCCAAATATTTTTGAAGCTATTGGGAATAGTATAGTTGTCCTAATTTCTCATTCAGTTTATTCATCACTGATGTATAGGAATGAAATTGATTTATGGGTGTTAATTGATTTATGGGTGTTAATTCTGCTACCTTGCAGAATTCATTTATGAATTCTAAATGTTTTCTGGGTCTTCTAAATATAGTATCATGTCTTCAGCAAATGGGGATAATTTGAGTACTTTTCCTATTCCTATGGCTTTAATTTCTTTCTTCTGTGTAATTGCTCTGGCTAGAGTTTCCAGGAGTATATTGAACAGAAGTGGTGAAAGAGGGCATCCCTGTCTTGTTCCAGTTTTTACAAGGAATGCTTTCAATTTTTCTCCATTTAGAATGATGATGGCCTTAGGTTTAGCTTTTGCAATATTGATGTATGTTCCTACCTAGTGTTTTGTGCTGTATTTCGTCAAATTCTGTTTCTGCATCCATTGAGGTAATAATATGATTCTTGTCTTTAAGTCCATTGATGTGATGAATTGCATTATTGAGTTCTGTGTGTTAAACCAAACTTGTATCCCTAGGATGAGTTCCACTTGATCATGGTGCACTATCTTTTAAATATATATTTTTATGTGTTTTGTCAGTATTGTATTAAGAAGGTTTGCATCTTTGTTCATCAGGGATATTGGTCTGAAATTTTCTTTCCTTTACATGTCTTTGTCTTTTTTTTTTTTTTAATCAGGGTGATACTAGCTTCATAGAATGAGTTTGGAAGGATTTCCTTCTCTTCTATTTCATGCAATAATTTGAGAAAGATTTGTGTTAGTTCTTCTTTGAAAGTCTGGTAGAACTCAACTAAGAATCTGTCTGGCCTTCAGCTTTTATTTTTAGGTAGGCTTTTGATGGTGTCTCTCATTTCATTGCTTGAAATTGATTATTTTTAATTTTTCTATGTCATCCTGGTTCAATATGGATAGGTCATAAATCTCTGCAAATTTGTCAGTGTCTTCAAGAGTTTCTATTTTATCAGAGTATAAATTTCCAACATAGTTTCTGATTATCACCTGTATGTCAGTAGTGTCTATTGTGATACTTCCTTCTTCATCATGAATTTTAGTAATTTGAAATTTCCCTTTCTTTTCCTTACATTAACTAAGGGTTTATCAATTTTATTTATTTTTTTTGAAGAATCAGCTTTTTGTTTTGTTGATTTTTTGGATTGTTTCTTTGTTTCAATATCATTGATTTCAGCTCTGAATAATTATTTCCTGTCTTCTACTGCTTTTGATGTTGATTTGTTCTTTTTCTAGGGCTTTGGGAGGTAGTGTTAGGTTATCTAATTTTTGACTTTCTATCATTTTAATGAATGAGCTCAGTGCAATGAGCTCAATTATCACGGCCTTTATAGTGTCCCAGATATTTTGATATGTTGTATCACTAGTCTTGCTTAGTATTTTAGTATTTTTTATTTCTCCATGATTTCTTCTTATATTCATTGATCATTCAACAGCATATCATTTAGTCTCCAGATGTTAGAGTAGCTTCTAGTTTTTTATTTTATCATTGATTTCTAATTTTGTTTCATTTTGTACTGATAGGATGCAAGTTATGACTTCTATTTTTGGTATTTGCTAAGAGTTGCTTTGTAACTTAAGATATGGTCTATTTTCAAGAAGGGTCTCCATGTGCTGCTTACAAGGAAGTCTGTTCAGTCATTGACAGATGAAATATTCTATATGTGTCTGTTAAGCTTAAATTATTAATTGCATTTTTTTCTATTGCCTTCTTTATTTAGTTTTTGTTTAGACAATCTCTCAAGTGGTGAGAAAATTATGTTAAAGTCACCCATTATTATTATATTGTGGTCTATTTGACTCTTAAAATTGAGATGGGTTTGTTTGATGGAAGTAAATGCTCCATTGTTTGGGGCATAAAAATTTAAGATTGTTATGTATTGTTGATGCATAATTCTCTTAAGCATTATGAAATGTTCTTCTTTTCCCTCCTGATTTACTTTGGTGTGAAGTCTGCTTTAGCTGATGTGAGGATAGAAACCTCTGCTTGTTCACAAGATCCATGTGGATAATGTTTTTTCCCATACTTTTACCTTCAGTGTGTGGATGTCTTTGCCTATGAAGTGAATCTCTTGGGAACAATATATTTTTGGGTCTTGTTTTTTAATCCAATCTGTCAATCTATGTGTTTTGATTGATAAGTTTAGGACATTTATATTCAATGTTATTGAGCAATAATTTTTATTTCCTGTCATTTTGATTTGTTTCTGTATTTACTTTAAATTAGTTTCTCCTTTGATTGAATATTCTTCTAGTGTAGTTCCTCCCTTTGCTGGTTTTCACTATTATTTTTCATTTCTTCTTAATGCAATATCTTTTTAAGCATGTTTTGTAGTGCAGGCTTTATAGTTGTGAATTCTTTTAACTTTTGTTTATCATGGAAGATTTTTATTTCATTGTCAATTCTGAAGCTTAATTTTGCTAGGTATATTATTCTTGGTTGGCATCCATATTCTTTCAGAGCTTGGTATATATTATTCCAGGACCTTTAGCTTTGAGGTTCTGGGTTGAAAAATCATCTAAGATCTGGATGGGTTTCCCTCTATACCTGTTGTTTATCTCTAGCAGCTTTTAAAATCCTATCTTTATTCTGTATGTTAAGCATTTTCATATAATGTGCCTTGGTGTGGGGCTGTTGTAATTTTGATATTTGGGGTCCTATAAGCCTTCTGTATTTGATTTTTCATTTTATTCTTTATATTTGGGAAATTTTGTGTATTATTTTGATGGAAAGATTATGCATTTCTTTAGTTTGTATCTCTGAGCCTTTGTATATCCAAATAAATCTTAAATTTGGTCTTTGCAGTTTATCCCATATTTCTTAGAAGTTCTATTCATGATCTCTTAGCATCTTTTCTCCATGGTCAACTTTTTTCAAGATTATTTGTTTTGTTCATTGCCTAAAATTTTGTCTTCCAACTAATCTAGTCTGTTGGTGATGCTTTCCATTGAATTTTTAATTTGGTTTATTGATTCCTTCATTTCAAGGATTTCTGCTTGATTTTTTTTTTTGAATCTCTATCTCTTTATTAAAGTGATCTTTCACTTCTTGTATTTTCACCCTGATTTCTTTTCTTACATCATCCTTTACCTTGCAGATCAGTTTAACTATGTACATTCTAAACTCTGACATTTCTTCCACTGTGTTGTCAATGTATTTCATTATTGGAGTATCTTGGTTTGTTTGGGGCAACTTTTTCCCTTGATTTTTCATGTTGCTTTTGTGTCTACCCATCTAAAAATATGGATCTGAGGAAGTAGAGTTTCTACCCTGTAGAGTTATAGTATCTCTAAGGGTTTTCATTAATTTACCATTTATGGGATACAAATAATAACAACTGCCAATGCAAACAATATATAGTATTAAACCAAATATTTCCTACTATGGCATCTACAAGTTTAATTGTGACAACCAACAGAAATGATATGATCAATTATTGCCTAGAATAAAAAAAGTAAGTTTGCAAAAAGGAGTGTAATTTCAAATAGTGAACAGGGAGAGAACAGATGTGATATATGATGTGATGATTATGAGAGAGGAGAGAAGAAATAAGTAAAAAAGTAAAGGCAGAGTTAAAGAGAGAACAATACAGATTAGCTGTTAGCAGGAAAAAAGGGAGAAAAAGAATCAAGGGAAATAGGTGATGGGAAATTATATATATTCATGAAGTAAAAATTTAAAAAATTAAAAATACAAAATAAAACCAAAATATACTAATAAAATATTCTCATCCCAAAACTGATCCATGAAAAATGACTGGCTTCAAAATGCTACAAATGAGATATTTATATCTCCATGAATTATTAAGGTCATAATTAAACAGAAAATTTTAAAAAGGAGAGAGAGAGAAAGAAAAAAGTGTTGATGAAAAGTTAAGGAATTGTTTCTGTTGTAATTCAAAGGCTTCTTAGCTTCTCTTCTCAGCAGTGTTAGGTGGGCTTGTCTGGAGTATGATCTTCTACTCTCCCACTCTTTGAATTGCTGGATTGAGAGAGATGTTCCTGTAGGTGGAATTTCTGGAGGCAGGGTTTAGGCTTAGGTGAGCTCCAGACTCTTTGCTGAATGCCAATTTGTCTGGATATTTTAGATTAGCACACCTCCAGGGCCCAGCAATTGCCAGTCCTTGCTGGAAGACTGCACCCCAGGGATCACCCCTGGGTTCCACTCTTTTGGTAGAAGAGTTGAGTCTAAGTCACCTGTGGACCCCACCTTTCCTGGTCTCAGGTTCAGTCTTCCAAACACCACCACCCCAATGCCCTTTCAAATTTCTGGCCAGGCATATCATCCCCAGCCTGTCCTTCAAGCAGCCAGATTGGAGGGAGAGGAGAGACAGGTGGGTTTCTATGACCAGTTGTCTCATGTGTAACCTTCTCTCCACATTTTATTTTTTCCTGTTCACTTAGGTACACTCTGTCATCTAGTGTGGGTTTGCCAGGCTTGTATTTCAGGCCAAATGCGGGTTTGTCAGGAATCATCTCCCCCAGCTGCTGGCTCTGGCACCATGGCTGTAAAATGGTTTCTTCCTCTGTCCTCTGCATGCTACTGGGAGAGATGTGGTTTCTTTCCCTGTAGGAGGCAAAGTGTACAGCATGCCTTTCAGTTTAGTCAGGCAGTGTCTTTGATCTCTGCTCTCCATAACCCAGATACACCTCTGGTCTCCTAAAAATGTGGGTTCTTATAATAATCCCCTTATCCCTCCACTTTGCTCATGGATGGACCATTCTGGCTAGTGACTCTGGCCATGGCAGTGGTGGTGGCACTGATGATTTCTTTCTTATTTTACTATATGTAACCTTCTGAGTCCCTGGTCTACTTTGAATGTCCAGTTCTAAATTCCAATAAAGTTTCTCCTTTTTTTTTTTTTTGTTCACCCACTTTGCTGAGAAACTGTGTATCTGCTTTCTTGGTTTCATGCCATGGAGCATCTAGGAAAGTGACCTCCTCTATTCTGACATCTTGAAACCCTCCAGTTTGTTTGCTTTTTAAGAATGATTTTCATATTCTTGATATATATCCTTTATCCAATATGTTTTATAAATATCTTTCCCTGTCTGTGCCTTGACTTTTCATTTAATCAACAGTGTCTTTCAGAGAGCAGATTTTTTTTATTTATTAATAAGTCCAACTTGCCACATTTTGCTTTCATGGATCATATTTCTGATCTTATACTTAATAACTCATCACTAAACTCAAAGTCACAAAGATTTTTCTCCTGTTTTCACCTAAAATTTGTATGCTGTTACATTACACATTTAGGCCTAATTCATTTTTAGCTTTATTTAAAGATGTAAGGCTTGTGTGTGTATTCATGTTTATATATGTATATATATGTGCATATATATGTATGTGCATGTATATATATATGTATGTGCGTGTATATATATGTATGTGTGTATATATATACATATATATATATGTGTGTGTATATATATATATATATACACACACATATATATATTCTGGTTATTTTAGCATGATTTATCAAAGGACTGATACCTACCAACAGTTACTGATGATGAGTTCTGCTTCTTCACATGATGAAGTATAACATTAGAGAAGCATGCTGAGGCAAGCATATAAAGCAGGATTTATTCCATTTATTTATTTATTTTTGGTACTGGGGATTGACTTGAGGGGAACTCAACCACTGAGCCACATCCCCAGCCCTATTTTGTGTTTTATGTAGAGATGGGGTCTCACTGAGTTGCTTAGTGCCTCGCTGTTGCTGAGGCTGGCTTTGAACTCGTGATTCTCCTGTCTCAGTCTCCCAAAGTGCTGGGATTATAGGTATGCACCACTTTTCCTAGCTATTTTAAAAGGGGTAACTTAGAGTTCTCCTGGGAGGGAGAAGAGGGGCATAGCTTTTATCTTGGTATCCCAAAAAGTACAATTGTTTTGCCTTTTTATATATCCTAGGCTTCCTTTGTTCTCCTGATCTCTTATCTCTCTCCTTCCTGCATATGTGACTAGGACTAGGAGATGCTTGGTGGGATGGCCAAAAGGTAAAAAGCACATAGACTGAGGCTGAGGGACGGGCCCAGATGAAGTGATTTGGGCAGAGGGGGCATAATTAACAACTCCATGTAGGGAGAGAAAATCCCTGGGACAGGTTACCTTAGCAAGAGGTTGGAGCAGGAGCAGGTTATTTTGATAAGGGTGGAGGAGGGTCACCTCGCCGTTGCTGCCACTGGCTTTGAACTCGCGATTCTCCTGTCTCAGCCTCCCAAAGTGCTGGGATTATAGGCATGCGCCACCATGCCTGGCTCAGCATTTCAATACCTCTCCAACTTCCCAGACTCAAATTGGCCTCCTTGATCCAAACTGGCAGGATTTACCTATCTATACTGACTGCCTGTCTAATTCTGACTTCAAAACTATCCATTTTACATTGAATTACTTTGTTCCAATGTCAAAGAACAGTGTGTGATATTTGTGTGGACCTCTGTTTTGTAATATATATATTCTCTACCAATACAGCCCTCTTTTGGTTAATGTCATGTTATAGTAAACCTTGAAAGTCTATGTCTGTCCTATAAATTTTTCTTTTCAATTTTTAGCATTATATTGGCTATTATACATCTTTTGTCTTTCCACATCAGTTTTGGAACATGTTTGTTAAAATCTGAAACATGGATGACATTATTATTAGTATTGTGTTTAATCTATATAGATGAGTTTAAGAGTATAATATCTAAGAAATATTTATTCTTCAAATCCATGAAGATTTATTTAGGTTTTTTATTTCTTTCACTAGAGTTTCACAACATTTCACATAAAAAAAAAATGTGTGAGCCGGGCGCGGTGGCGCAAGCCTGTAATCCCAGCACTTAGGGAGGCTGAGACAGGAGAATCGCGAGTTCAAAGCCAGCCTCAGCAACGGCGAGGTGCTAAGCAACTCAGTGAGACCCTGTCTCCACACAAAACACAAAATAGGGCTGGGGTTGTGGCTCAGTGGTCGAGTGCCCCTGAGTTCAATCCCCAGTACCAAAAAAAAAAAAAATGTGTGGTGTGTGTGTGTGTGTGTGTGTGTGTGTAGTTGGATTTGTGCCTGGTTTCATTTGCTAATGATCTTCTTAACATTTAAAACCATAATTTTCAATGTAAATATATAAAAAAGCAATTAATTTTCTTGTATTAAACTCAATTCTGTGATTTGCTATGTACTTACTTTCAAGCAATATTTTGGTTGATTCTTTGGGATTTTCTACGTAGACAATAATGACATCTGTGATATAGGCCATTTTATTTCATCCTTTTGAAGCCAGAATTAGACAGGCAGTCAGTGTAGATAGGTAAATTGAGTCTGATTGAAGGAGGTCAATTTGAATTTGGTAAGTTGGAGAGGTATTGAAATGCTAATGCCTTCAGATCCCCTCCTCTACCCTTATCAAAATAACCTGCTCCTGCTCCAACCTGTTGCTAAGGTAAACTGTACTGGGGATTTTCTCTCCCTACAGGGAGTTGTTAATTATGCCTGTTTCCTGCCCAAATCACTCCACATTGTTCATCTGTTTTTCACCTTTTGGCCATCCCACTGGAACATTTCCTGGGCCTAGCTACTTAGGTGGTATACCATACCTGAAGGAGAGAGATAAGGGGAAAGGAGCAGGAGAAAAAAGGAACTGTAGGACATATAAAAAGGCAAAACACCTGTACTACTTGAGTTACCAGGATACCACCTATAGCCCCCTTCTCCCTCCCAGGAGAAGTCTATTTTACCCTTTTTAAATAAACCCTGCTTTATATACTTGCCTCTGCACACTTCTCTAATGTTATACTTCAGCATGTGAGAAACAACTCATGACCAGTAACTAGGAGTATTATTTTCCAGTAGGTATACATTTTCTTTTCTTTTTTTTTATTTGTCCACTATTTACAACTCCATTACAATGTAGTGAAGGACAGCATCTTTGTCCCAGCCTTCGGGGGAAAACACTCAGTTTCTCTTCATTAAGTTTAATGTTAGCTGTAGGTTTTTGTAGCTGTTCTTTATCATTTTGAACAAATTTCTCCCTTCTTCATAATCTTCATAATCTGATGAAAATTTTTTATCATGGATGATAATAGTGGGTATTGTCAGTTCTAATTTTTGCTGTTTCTTTTTTATTTTTTCTCTTTTCTTGTGTGTGTGTGGTGAAGGGAATGGAAGCTAGTGCCTAATACATTTTGCATTTTTGGATGTGATTATAATTTATTTTTCTTTGGTAAGTTGAAGCAATGGATTATATTGATTTTTTAGCATTGAACTAGCCTTGCATACCAGGAATAAAGCTCATTTTCCTGTGGTATATAATTCTTTATGTACTTTGATGCACTTAATTTACTAGCATTTTGTTAAGTAGCTTTGCATTGATGGTCATGAAACATCATATTTTGTGGTTTCCCTTTCTTATAATGTCTTTATCAGGCTTATATTAGGGCAATGCTGACTTCATAGAATTATTTAGAAAGGGTTGTCTTTGCTGCTGTTTCCTGGGAAGTACTACTGCTACCATATCTCCCTCCCTTGAATTTTATGTAGAATTGAGCAGTAAACAATCTTAGGTCATTTATTTTGGGAAGAGTATTAATTATTGATTAAATTTATGTCAGAGATACTGGTTTATTTGTATTCTCTTTCTCCTTACATACATTTCATCTAATAAGAAATTTATCCATTTCAACCAAATTATCAAATTTGGGAGCCTAACATTGTTCATGGTATTCTTTATTATCTTTTAATGTTTAATGATAAACAGTAGTTTTTATTCTTCCTTAATTTCCACTATTGGTAATTTGTATCTTTATTTTTGTTTGTTGACTTTTTCAGTGATATTGATCTCTTTAGAGAAACATGGGTCATAGCTCTGAGACACAGGTCCACCTTTTGTTTTTATTAATTTTCCTTATGGCTTTTCTGTTTGCAATTTTATCAATTTCTGCTATGATTTTTATTCTTTTCTTCTACTCCCTTTAGATTTAAATAGTTTTTCTTTTCCTGATTCCTAAGATGCATTATGGACTTTAGATTTTTTTAACTTAACATATACATTTAATTCTCTAAATTGCTCTATCTAGATTGTCAACTTTTGTTGAGTCCCACAAATTTGAATAAAATATATTTTCATTTTCATTTAGTTATAAATTTAAAAATCATTTTGAGAACTATTGGTTCAAATGTTATTTAGAAATATGTTGTATAATTTCTAATTGTTTGGATATATTTCCACTAATTTTTCAGTTGAACTCCATTATCATCTGAGAATATATTTTTTTGTGGTTTCTGTGATGGTTAATATTATGTGTGTCAACTTGATTGGGCCAAGGTCAAGCCCAGGTATTGGGATAAACAATATTTCTTGGCATGCCTATGAGGGTGATTCTGGAAAAGAGCATTTGAATCTGTGAACTGAGTAAATCTGACTCTCTCCCAACATAGATAGGTGTTATCCAATTCACACAGGGCTTGAGTACCCCAAAACTCAGAGGAAGATAAAATTTGCTCTCTGACTAACATCAATCTTTGTCCTTTCAAACATTTTTGGAAAATTAACAAATAAAAGATTGGCTATTTGTTCCTAATACACCTGGAAAACCTGGTAAAAGAAAAGAATGAACTCAGACATTCAAAATCCCTACTCAAGTACGTTGTGAACAATCTAAAATTTTCTACATGTGCTCTTCAAGAGAACTGATCTCCTGTGGCCACAGTACTACAATTGCTAAAAATGAAATGCAGAAGCAGAATCACATTTTGCAACTGGTTAAATGACACATGAAGATGAACGAATACACATACACCACATGCTTTTGGTTTTGTTTTTCTGGAAAAAAAGTCTGGCTAAACTAGTACAGATTCCCTAACATATTAACCACAGTTTCCTAAATGACAATTCTGAGTCTGGCTCTAATATTTGCTGTGTCTTTTCAGACTTTTTCCTTAAATTTTGCCAAACATTATAATTTTTTTTTTTTTTTTTTTGGTATAGAGGATTGAACTCAGGGGTACTCGACCAATGAGTCACATCTCCAGCCCTATTTTGTGTTTTATGTAGAGACAGGGTCTCACTGAGTTGCTTAGCACCTCGTCATTGCTGAGGCTGGCTTTGAACTCATGATTCTCCTGTCTCAGCCTCCCAAAGTGCTGGGATTATAGGCGTGCACCACCGTGCTTGGCTCAAACCTTATAATTTTATGTTGAAAGTCAATCATACCATATCAGCTAATAGGAACTGAAGTAAATAACCCTTTAGTGTGCATCTCTCAATCTGGCTAGGACTTGTATGGGGCTTAATGTTTGCTGTTGCTGTAGGTAACAGAAGATTCAAATTCCTCTATTGTTCTTGCTCGTGCCACATCTCTTGGCTTGGGGCTTTCCTCAGGAATGCTCCCCAGAGACAGTCTGCATCTTGCAGCTTTTTCAGCTGCAGTGCACCAGTGTTGTACTGGAGCCCTTCCATGTGGAGGTAAAGTTGGGAGAAGGTGCAGCCTGTAATCTTATGATTAAATCTGTCTTTTAATGAACCTGTGTTGGAGTTGTGATTTTCACAATGTTTTTTAGTGGCATAGCTTCCCTCTTCTTAGGTAAAACAAGAAGGCTATAGGGAGGCTGGGGGTATAGCTTAGGTGGAAAAGTGCTTGCCTAGCATGCACAAGGGCCTGCTCCCCGTGCTAGGGCACTTAGCCTCCAGTGATGCATCAGTATTGCCAAGGTTTTTCTGTTTGTTTTTCCAAAGTTGCCATTTAAGTTTACCTTCAAGTTTATGGCTCCAGTGGCTTCTGCTCTAGATAATCTGATCTCAGCCGTGACTCTGGACTCACCTCTCTCTAGATTTTGTGGTGGAATTGGTCCTCCAAGCTCCATTCCTTGATAAATTCAAGAAAAGTCATTGAGTTTTGGTTTGTCCAACTTTTTCTAGTACAAATGGGAGTAACAGCTCTTACACTCTTCTCAGGTAGGAGCTGAAACTAGAAGTCTCTGTTTCTTACTTTCATTCTTCTTGTTCTACCAATACCTGAGAAAGATATAGTGAGGTTTTCTACTAAAAATGTTGATCTATAAATTTTTCTGTAGTACTATCAGTTGTTCAATATATTTTGAAGCTGTATTCTGAGATTATATTTACAGTGTTGTATTTCTTTTTTACCAGTATATTACATCAGTCTTTGCCCCTTATGAAATTTTGGGTTCTCAATTTTATTTTGACAGAATGTAAGATTTCTAACATATACCCTTCCCCCAGTATTGGCCTGGTACATCATTTTGAGTTTTCAACATTTGTCTTTGTTTTGAGTATATTTTTTATAGAGCACATATTATTGCAATTCTAATTTAATCTGATAAACATTGCCTTTAATTATCTTGTTTACTAACTGCTGTATTATAACCTAATTTCTGTCATCATGTTTTTATGTATTCTATTTACTTTCTTCATTTTCAATGGCAAGTAATATTTATTTGTCTTCACTGAAAAGTTACACATTTTGTTTTCAAGAAGGATTATTGTGATGTAATTCTCATACAATAAAATTCACCTGTGTAGACACATTATGTTTATCTTTACAAGGTGGCTCTTAATTTAAAGTCCATTAGTTAATTTCTAAACCCATGAAAAGTTGCCTTAAGATTGATGAATTCTTTATTATTATTTATAACAACTAACGTCCATGTGTCAGTACTGTAAAAGAATAAATCAGTTTCTTCATTAAAACACGAAGAACTTACTAAAACAAAACAAAACAAAATCCCTACCTCTTTATGAATGACTGATATTGTAGATTTCGAGTATCTCCACCTTTCAAGGAAAATTCTGTCCCTAATCTCAGGAGTTACAGTTACTATATAACCATAAGAACATAAACATATCAGAATAAAAATTTCAGTTGCTATACAAGAAATACAAATACAAGGGGACAGTTCCTTAATTTAAAAATGTACAAAACAGGATTGGAGAGAGAAAAGAATATGCAGTTTGACCCAGGAGATCTGATACATTTGCATTAAATAAGTACTTAAGTACTGAAATTAGAAAGCAACAATAATTACAACAGTTGGCCAGGGTTATTGCAAAACTGACATTAACATAAGTAAATACATATGCATTTATGTGCATATATTATATATAGTTTTTTCACTTTTGCAAATGGTTTTATATTGAATTACAAATTTATTATGTACTCAAAATGGAAAATACAGAGGTTATCAAACAGAACATTCTAACTTAAAATTCAATATTTTATTATTTTTACTGCAGAAATTAACTCTTTATATTAAAATCAAAATAGTGAAGTGCCTTAAATTTTCATGCCTCTAAAAATAGTAAAGTATAGCCTTTACCATTGCATTATTTTTTATCATTGCATTATTTTTAATCTCTTTTTATCTTCGGATATATATTGGTATTGGAATTTTGTTTGAAGTTAAAAGGCAATTGTTCAACAAATTTAATTAACACTTTGTATTCTGATTCCTTTTTAAAAGATATATTTCTAAAATGAGAATAATTTGGTCATGTTAATATTCTATATTACTTACAATGGATTATCTTGCCAAAAATAATACTAATGTATATTCCCATTGACACAATATTATATTGTTTTTAATGCTATACTCTCGTCAAGATTTCAAATAAATCTTTGTTAATTTTAAAGATAGCAAACAATAATTTTTAATTATTACTCTAGCAAATTTGAAAATTTATTTAAACATTCTTTTTTTCAGAATTGATTATGGGTTTTTTTTCATATTTAGCTATTGCTGACTGACTTTATTATTGAATTCACTTGACTTTTCTAAAATTAAGAATTTTTACGTTTTGTCTTTGCTGCAAATATTTCTTTACATTTTCTCAATTTCTGTTTTTTTGAAATTTTATATAACTGGGAGTTTTATGCAAAGTGGTTCTCTTTTGATATTTTTCTCATTTTATTTTAATTGTAATAGATTTTTAACAAGCAATGTAAAAATGTATGAAGTTCACCTCGGAGGATGCTGCCATGGCTGCCGGAGTACATTTTCTTCCAGTACAGCTGCTGCCTACAATGCCAACGCCACACTCTCCCATCCCAGGTCAAGGTTGCCTGGAGGTCTTCCCTATGGGTGCCTCCGCCAACATCACTACTACCTCCAGGAGGTCGCCTAGGTGATGCTGCCGCTGCCGCTGCTGCCACTGTCCCAATACAGCTTCCACTAACCTGCCACCTGCAGCCACCTACCCCACCACTACCGCTGCC
This sequence comes from Geosciurus inauris, assembly GCA_004024805.1. Lineage (NCBI taxonomy): Eukaryota > Metazoa > Chordata > Mammalia > Rodentia > Sciuridae > Geosciurus > Geosciurus inauris. Next base: position 36,206 of record PVHX01013863.1, read on the forward strand.
ACCAACGCCCAGAGATCTGCTGGAGAGACTCCAGTTTTGGTTGCAGATGGCCTCATCCATCCTTGGAACACTGGCCAGGGCCTGGGGGACCAGGATGCCAGCAGGTTTGCTGCCTACAGCAGCCTCTGGGCATTCCAACTGGGACCTGAAAGTCCAGTCTTGGATGCCTGTGGGTTCTTTCTGCTAGAAGTACTGGTGTCCTCCATCTTTCTGCTGCCTCTCAGAGTTGCTCCTTTGAGCATATCCCTGGTGGTCTCTCTACAAGTTGGAGCAGGGTAAAGATCTTGAGACTGCAGTGTGGCCCAGCCTGGGATATCTGAAGCTCAGATTGGTGGGATAGTGACTTGGTTTGCAAGGGCTGACCTGGGCCTGGTAGTCCCATGATACATCAGAGACAGGGCTGAGAAACTTTTGAATACTGACAGAAAGAGTTCGATTTTTCATCAGAATTTATTTTAGTTTAATTTTTTTATTCTCTAACATCTCTACCATATTTAGAGCAGGGTGTTTTTTATGCATCGTGTGGAAGATGGTGATATATGAATGGTGTTTTGCAGTTTTGTTGTATTCTTATATTTAAATATTTTTTTTGTATTGTTTTTTCACTTGTCTTTTTTCCTGGATTCTCTTTCCACCTTTTCTCCAACCAACAGAGAATCTCTTCTTCCACTCTTCCAATGAATTTTTGCTTCTAGTTTCTCTCTTCTTTCCTCATGAACATTGCTTACTACAGTACTTCTGTTCTCTTGTACACCATTTGAAATTGGAAACTGTTTTAGCAAATTTTCTGTTTATACTGTAGACAGTTATTGAACTCATCCTTTCCGTTTATTGCAAGAAAACAGTAGATGCCTTAGTGAGATTTATTAGGTTTAAGGCTATGTATTCATTACTGTTGCTATTGTTCTCACCTTTAAAGTTGAGGGACTAGAAACATTCAGGTACAATATAAGTCTACACGATAGAATCTTTACTGCCTCAGATCCATACTGCTAAATGGGAAAACACACAAACAACATGAAAAAACAAGGGAACAAAGCACCACAAACAAACCTAGATGCTCCAATAACAGAATCCACTGACAGAACAATAAAAGATATGTCTGAGAAGGAGTTTAGATCGCACATAATTAAACTGATCTGCTAATTGAAGGATGGTATAAAGAGTGAACTCCAAGAGAAAATAAAGGAAGTGAAAGATAAATTCAATAAAGAATTAGAGATTCTAAACAAAACAAAACAAACAACAACAACAAAAAAAGAAGAAATCCTTGAAATGAAGGAATCAATAAACAAAATTATAAATTCAATGGAAAACATCAACAGACTAGACCACTTGGAAAGCAGAACCTCAGGCAATGAAGACCAAATATATAATCTTGAAAATAAAGTTGACCATACAGAGAAGATGGTAGCAATCCATGAACAAAATTTCTAAGAATTATGGGATAACATTAAAAGAGTAAATTTAAGAGTTATTGGGATAGATGGAGATGTGGAGATACAAACCAAAGGAATGCACAATCTTTTCAATGACATAATATCAGAAAATTTCCAAAACCTAAAGAATGAAAGGGAAAATCAAATGCAAAAGGCTTACAGGACCCCAAACATACAAAATTACAGCAGACCCAGACTGAGACATATTATAATAAGAATGACTAAAATACAGAATATGGATAAAATCTTACAAGCCATGAGAGAGAAAAAAATTACATAAAGGGGAAACCAATTCAGATCTCATCCCATATCCTCAAAGCCAAGAGGTCCTGGAATAATATAGTTTAAGCTCTGAAAGAAAATGGATGCCAACCAATAATCTTATATCTAGCAAAATTAAATTACTCCAGAATTGAAGACAAAATAAAAACGTTTCATGATAAACAAAAATTAAAAGAATTCACAACCAGAAATACTACATTTCAGAATATTCCTTTTTTTCCCTTAATTTTATTTATTTATTTATTCTACTTAGGTATACATGATAACAGCATGCGTTTTGATTCATTGTACAAAGATAGAGCACAGCTTTTCATTTCCCTGGTTGTATGTGATATAGAATCACAACATATATGCAGTCATATATAAAGCTACAGCTATGATGTTCATCATATTCCACCATCTTTTCTGTCCCCCCTCCCCCCTCCTACATCTGTGACCAAAATTCCTCCATTCTTCCTGTGTCCTCCCCTACATTATGGATCAGCATTCACTTATCAGAGAGAATATTCAGCACTTGGTTTTTTGAAATTGGCTTATTTCACTTAGCATGATATTCTCCAATTCCATCCATTTACCTGCAAATGCCATAATTTTATTATCCTTTATTGCTGAGTAATATCCCATTGTGTACATATACCACAGTTTCTTTATACATTCATCTATTGGAGGGCATCTAGGTTGGTTCCACAGTTTAGCTCTTGTGAACTGAGCTACTATAAACATTGAAGTGGCTGCATCACTGTAGTATATTGTTTTTAAGACTTCTGGGTATAGACCAAGGAGAGGGATACCTGGGTCAAATGATGATTCTATTCCAAATTTTCTAAGGAATCTCCATACTGCTTTCCAGACTGGTTGTACCAAGTTGCAGTCCCAGCAGCAATGTATGAGTGTGCCTTTTCCCCCACAACCTCGCCAACACTTATCGTTGTTTGCGTTCTTGATAATTGCCATTCTGGCATGAGATGAAATCTTAGGGTAGTTTTGATTTGCATTTCTCTAATTGCTAGAGATGGTGAACATTTTTTCATATGTCTTTGGTCGATTGTGTATCTTCTTTTGTTCAGCTCCTTGGCCCATTTATTGATGGGGTTGTTTGTTTTTTTGGTGCTAAACTTTTTGAGTTCTTTATATATCGTGGAGATTAGTGCTCCATCTGATGTGTGTGTGGCAAAGATTTATTCCCAGAATGTAGGCTCTCTATTCATTTCATGATTATTTCTTTTGCTGAGAAGAACTTTTTAGTTTGAATCCATCCCATTTATTGATTCTTGATTTTACTTCTTGTGCTATAGAAGTCTTGTTAAGGAAGTAAAGTCCTACTCCAACATGATAAAGATTTGGGCCTATTTTTTCTTCTATTAAGCATTGGGTCTCTGGTCTAATTCCCAGGTCTTTGATCCACTTTGATTTGAATTTTGTGCATGGTGAGAGATGAGGTTTAGTTTCATTTTGCTGCATATGGATTTCCAATTTTCCCAGCACCATTTGTTGAAGAGGCTATCTTTTCTCCAGTGTATGTATTTGGCTCCTTTGTCTACTATAAGATAACTGTATTTAAGTGGGCTCGTCTCTGTGTCTTCTATCTGTACCATTGGTCTACATGTCTATTTTGGTGCCAGTACCATGCCGTTTTTGTTACTATAGCTTTGTACTATAATTTAAGTTCTGGTATTGTGATGCCTCCTGCTTCACTCTTCTTGCTAAGGATTGCTTTGGCTATTCTGGGTCTCTTTTTTTTTCCAAATGAATTTCATGATTGCCTTATCTATTTCTCTAAAGAATGACATTGGGATTTTAATTGGAATCACATTGAATCTATATAGTGCTTGGGGTAGCATGGCCATTTTGAGAATATTAATCCTGCCTATCCAGGAACATGGGAGATTTTTCCATCTTCTAAAGTCTTCTTCAATTTCTTTCTTCAGTGTCTTGTAGTTTGCATTGTAGTGATCTTTTACCTCTTTTGTTAAATTGATTCCCAAGTATTTATTTTTTTGAGGCTATTGTGAATGGGATAGTTTTCCTAATTTTTCTTTCATATGGTTTATCACTGATGTATGGAAATGCAATTGATTTATGGGTGTTGATTTTATATCCTGCTACTTTGCTGAAAGCTTTTACTAATTCTAGAAGTTTTCTGGTAGAATTCTTTGGATCCTCTAAGTATAGAATCATGTCATCTGCAAATAATGATAGTTTGAGTTCTTCTTTTCCTATTTGTATTCTTTTAATTTCTTTCATCTATCTAATTGCTCTGGCTAGCATTTCAAGGACTGTGTTGAATAGCAGTGGTGTAAGAGGGCATCCCTGTCTTGTTCCCATTTTTAGAGAGAATGCTTCCAATTTTTTCTCCATTTAGGATGATGTTGGCCTTGGGTTTAGCATAGATAGCTTCTACAAAGTTGAGGTATGTTCCTACTATCCCAAGTTTTTCCAGCATTTTAAACATAAAAAAGGTGCTTAGTTTCTATTTTCTATAGAAAATAGTAGTTTGTATTTTTTTGTCAAATGCTTTCTCTGCATTGATTGGTAAAATCATATGACTCTTATCTTTAAGTCTATTGATGTGATGTATTATGTTTGTTGATTTCTGTATATTGAACCAAGCTTGCATCCCTGGAATGAACCCCAGGGTTCATTCCATTGATCATGGTGCACTATTTTTTTAATGTGTTTTTTATGCAATTTGCCAAAACTTTATTGAGAATTTTTTCATCTAAGTTCATCAGGGATATTGGTCAGAAATTTTCTTTCTTTGATGTGTCTCTGTCTGGTTTTGGGATCAGAGTGATACTCACCTCATAGAGTGAGTTAGGAAGGGTCCCCTCATTTTCTATTTCATGAAATAGTTTGAGGAGTATTGGTATTAATTCTTCTTTGAAGGTCTTGTAGAACTCAGCTGAGAATCCATCTGGACCTGGGCTTTTTTTGGTTGGTAGGCTCTTGATGGCATCCTCTATTTCTTTACTTGATACTGATCTGTTTAATTTGTGTATGACCTCTTAGTTCAGTTTGCGTAGGTCATATGGCTCTAGAAATTTGTCAGTGTCTTCAGGGTTTCTTATTTTACTGGAGTATACATTTTCAAAATAGTTTCTAATTATCCTCTTTATTTCAGTAGTGTCTGTTGTGATTCTTCCTTTTTCATCACAAATTTTAGTAATTTGGGTTTTCTCTCTCCTTCTTTTCGTTAGGGTGGCTAAAGGTTTGTCAATTTTATTTTTTCAAAGAACCAGCTTTTTGTTGTGTCAATTTTTTGAATTGTTTCTTTTGCTTCAATTTCATTGATTTCAGCCCTGATTTTAATTATTTCCTGTCTTCTACTTCTTTTGGTGTTGGTTTGTTCTTCTTTTTCTAAGGCTTTGACATGAAGAGTGAAGTCAGTTATTTGTTGACTTTTATTTCTTTTAACAAATGAACTTAAGTCAATTAACTTTCCTCTTAGCACTGCCTTTATGATGTCCCAGAGATTTTGATATGTTGTATCGGAGTTTTCATTTACCTCTAAGAATTTTTTTAATCTCTTCCTTAATGTCTTCTGTTATCCATGCATCATTCAATAGCATATTATTTAGTTTCCATGTGTTGGAGTAGTTTCTATTTTTTAATCTGTCATTGATTTCTAATTTTATACCATTGTGGTTAGATAGGATGGAGGGTAGTATCTTTATTTTTGTATTGGCTAAGACTATCTTTGTGACATAACATATGATCTACTTTGGAAAAGGATCCATGTGCTGCTGAGAAAAAATTGTATTTGCTTGTTAATGGATGGAACACTCTCTATGTCTGTTAAGTCTAAATTATTGATAGTTTTATTGAGTTTTATGGTTTCTTTATTTAGTTTTTGTTCAAAAGGTCTATCCACTGGTGAGAGAGCTGTGTTGAAGTCACCAAGTATTATTGTGTTGTGGTCTATTTGATTCTTGTATTTGAGAAGGATTTGTTTGATACACATAGATGCCACATTGTTTTGGGCATAGATATTTATGATTGTTATGTCTTGTTGATGTATGACTCCCTTAAGAAGTATGAATTGTCCTTCTTTATCTCTTTTCACCAGCTATGGTTTGAAGTCCACTTTATCTGATATGAGGATGGAAACTCCTGCTTGTTCGTGGGGTCCATGTGAGTGATATATTTTTTCCCACCCTTTCACTTTCAGTCTGTGTATGTCTTTTCCTTTGAGATGAGTCTCTTGAAGGCAGCATATTGTTGGGTCTTTTTGTAAATCCATTCTCTCAGTCTATGTCTTTTAATTGGTGCATTTAGGCCATTCACATTCAGGGTTATTATTGAAATATGATTTGTAGTCTCGATCATTTTGGTTTATTTTTGGTTTTTACCTTGATTTGGTTTCTGCTTTGATTCCCCCCCCCCTTTTTAGTGTACTTCCTCTTTTTGTATATTTTCATTGTTGGTTGTCATTTTCTCTTCATGGAATATTTTGGCGAGAACATTGTGTAGTGCAGGCTTTCTTGCTTTAAATTCTTTTAACTTTTGTTTATCATGGAAGGTTTTTATTTCATCATCAAATCTGAAGCTCAATTTTGCTGGATATAAGATTCTTGGTTGACATCCATTTTTTTTTTTTTTTTGTACTGGGGATTGAACTCAGGGGTACTCAACCACTGAGCCACATCCTCAGCCCTATTTTGTGTTTTATGTAGAGACAGGGTCTCACTGAGTTGCTTAGCGCCTCGCCGTTTCTGAGGCTGGCTTTGAACTCGTGATTCTCCTGTCTCAGCCTCCCTAAGTGCTGGGATTACAGGCTTGAGCCACCGCGCCCGGCTGACATCCATTTTCTTTAAGTATATGTTGTTCATGATCTATTGGCTTCTAGGGTCTGGGTTGAAAATCTACTGAGATCCAAATTGGTCTCCCCTTATATGTAATCTGATTCCTTTCTCTTTGTGGCCTTTAAAATTCTATCCTTATTCTGTATGCTGGGCATTTTCACTATAATATGACTTGGTGTAGATATGTTGTAATTTTGTACATTTGGTGTCTTGTAAGCCTCTTGTATTTGATTTACCAATTCATTTTTCATGTGTGGGAAATTTTCTAATATTTCATTGAAGAGATTGTGCATTCCTTTGGTTTGAAATTCTGTGCCTTCTTCTATCCCAATAAATCTTAGATTTAGTCTTTTGATGCTGTCCCATAATTCTTGTATATTCTGTTCATGGTTTCTTACCATCTTCACTGTATTGTCAAGTTTATTTTCAAGACTGTACATTTTGTCTTCGTTATCCAAGGTTCTATCTTTCAGGTGATCTAGTCTGTTGGTGATGCTTTCTATTGTGTTCTTTACTTGGTTTATTGTTTCCTTCATTTCAAGAATTTCTGATTGGTTTTTTTCAAAATCTCTAGCTCTTTCTTAATCTTTTGCTACTAGTATTTGCTCTCTTATCTCTTTTTTAGAGTGATCAATGGTTGCCTTTATTTGCTCTCCTATTTCTTTGTTGGATTGATCAACTTTTGCCTGTATTTGCTCACTTATGTCATTCTTTAATTCTCAGATCATTTTAATTATGTGCATTCTGAATTCTTTCTCTGACATTTCATCAACTGTGCTATCAATGGATTCTATTACTGTGGTATAAAGGTTATTTGGGGCACTTTCTTCCCTTGTTTTTCCATGTTGATTATGAATCTTCCTTTCTTGCAATGCTGATCTGAAGTATTACGGTTTCTATCCTATAATCTTGTATTGACACTACAGATTACCTGTATCTCACCTTGGAGTTACTTCTGGTCCCCAGCAGGTATCCCCAGATGGACACTACTGCCACTAAAGTTGCTAGTAGTGGTAGTGGAAGTACCTCGAGAAGGCAGTGGGAGTATTCTTGGCTGGGCTCCCTTGGTGGTCCCTGAGGGTGGTTTTGGGCCCTCTCTTGCACTCCTGCTGGGTCCACAGGAACTCTGGAGTGGAATTGGGGTCAGTCTCAGGCCTCACTTAGGCAGAGTCTCATGCAGGAATATCTGTGGGCAACTCTTACCATGGGCGTGGGCTCCCTTGTAGCTGGCAGCTAGCAGTCTGGGGTCTGCCCTTGGCTGGGCTCCCATGGAGGTCCCTGAGGGCGGTTTTGGGCCCTCTTTTGCACTCCTGCCAGGTCCACAGGAACTCTGCAGTGGAACTGCCAGAATATTCTTAACAAAATATTCCATGAAGATCACATCGAAATAAAAAAAGTGAAAATCAACTAAGAGAGGAACTACACTACAGTAATAATCAATCAAAGGAAATACTAATTTAGATTAAAAAGTAGAAATAAACCAAAATGATAGGAACATAAATCATATCTCAATAATAACCTTGAATATTAATGGCCTAAATTGATCAATCAAAAGACAAAGACTTGCAGATTTGATTAAAAACTGGACCCAACAATATGCTGTCTCCAAAAGACTCACCTTATAGGCAAAGATATCCATAGACTGAAAGTGAGAGGATGGGAAAAAAACAAAAAACAAAAACAAAAATCACTCACAAGGATCACATATACAAGCAGGAGTTTTTAATCCTCATATTGGCTTAACTTGGTCTTTAAGCCAAAGTTAATCTAAAGGAAAAAGAAAGCCATTTCATATTGCTTAAGGGAATTACATATCAACAAGACATAATAATCTTAAATATCTGTGCCCCAAACAACAGGACATTTATGTATATCAAACAAACCCTTCTCAACTTCAAGAACCAAATAGACCACAACATAATAATATGGGGTGATGTTAACACGCCTCTCTCATTACTGGATAGATCTCCCAAACAAAAACTGTACAAACTACAGAACTAAATGATACAATCAAAAATTTAGACTTAACAGACATATATAGAATATTTTATCCACCAACAAGTGAATATACTTTCTTAGCTGCACATGGCTCCTTCTCTAAAATGAACCATATATTATGCCACAAACAACTCTTAATAAATACAAAAAAAAAATGGAGATAATGCCTTATATCCTATCATATAATAATGGAATGAAATTAGAATCAATAATGAAATGAAAAATAGAAGATACTCTAACAAATGGAGACTAGATAATACACTATTAAATGATTAATAGATGGTGAAAGAAATCAAGGATGAAATAAAAAAATTCTTAGAGGTAAATAAGAATACCTATATAACATATCAAAATCTCTGGAACATTGTGGAGGCAATACTAAGAGGAAAGTTTATTGCATTGAGTTCATTTATTAAAAGAATAAAATGTTAAGAAATAAATTACCTAACTTACATGCCAAACCCCTAGAAAAAGAATAATAAATCAACACCAAAAGCAATAGAAGACAGGAAATAATTAAAATCAGAGTAGAAATAAATGACACTGTAACAACAGAAACAATTTAAAAAATTGACAAAACAAAAAGTTGGTTCTTTGAAACAATAAATAAAATTGATAAATCCCTAGCCATACTAATAAAGGGAAAAAGAGAGAGAATTAAAATTACTAAAATATGGGATGAAAAAGGAAATATCACAGCAAACACTAGTGAAATACAGAAGATCATTAGAAAATATTTTGAAAATTTATACTACAATAAAATATAAAATATCAAAGACACTGATAAATTTCTAGAAACATATGACCTATCCAAACTGAATAAAGAGGTCATACACTATTTAAATGGATCAATTTCAAGTAATAAAAAATACCATCAAAACCTACCAATCAAGAAAATCCCAAGACAGGATGAATTCTCAGCCAAATTCTATAAGAACTTCAAAGAAGAATTAACACTAATTCTCCTCAAAGAACTCCATGAAATAAAAAAGGAAGGAATTCTATCAAACTCATTCTATGAAGTTAATATCACCTTGATACCAAAACCAGACAAATACACATCAAGGAAATAAAAACCTCAGACCAATATCCCTGATGAATATAGATGCAAATATTCTCAATAAAATTCTGGTAAATCACATACAAAACATACTAAAAAGATAGTGCACCATGATCAAGTGGGATTCATTCCAGGTTTACAAGGTTGGTTCAACATATGGAAATCAATAAATGTAATACAACACATCAATAGACTTAAAGACAAGAATTACATAATTATCTCAATAGATGCTGAAAAAACATTTGAAAAAATAAACACCCTCATTTTTAAAACTCTAGAAAAACTAGGGATAGCAGGAGTATATCTCAACCTTCTAAGAGCTATATATGCTAAATCCAAGGCCAACATAATTCTAAACAGAGAAAAACTGAAAGCTTTCTGTCCAAAAACTGGAACAAGACAAGAATGCCCTCTTTCACCACTTTTATTCAACATCATCCTTGAAACTAACAAGAACAATTAGAAGAAAGAAATTAAAGGGATACAAATAGGTAAAGAACTCAAACTATCACTATTTGCCAATGAAGAGATTCTATATTTAGAAGATCTAAAATTTCCACCAGAAAACTTCTAGAACTAATAAATGGGGACTGGGAATATAGGTCAGATGGAGAGTGCTTGCCTCACATGCCCAAGGCCATGGGTTCAATCCCCAGCACCACAAACAAATAAATAAATAAATAATGGAAGTAATAAGGGAATTCAGCAAGTAGCAGGATATAAAATTAATACCTATAAATAAAACATATTCCTATACATAACTGATGAATTCACTGAAAGAGAAATTAGGAAAACTACCCCATTCACAATAGCCTCAAGAAAATAAAATAAAATACTTGAGAATCAATCTAACAAAAGAGGTGAAAGACCTCTACAATAAAAACAACAGAAGACTATAGGAAGAAATTGAAGAAGACCTTATAAGATGGAAAGATCTCCTATGCTCCTGGATAGGCAGAATTAATATTGTCTAAATGGCCAAACTTCTAAAAGCATTATACAGATTTAATGCAATTCCTGTTAAAATCTTAATGACATTATTCATATAAATAGAGAAGACAATCATGAAATTAATTTGGAAAAATAAGAGACCCAGAAATAGCCAAAGCAATCCTTTCCAAGAAAAGTGAAACAGGAGACATCACAATACCAGACCTTATACTATACTACAGAGCTATAGTAAAAAAATAAATAAATACACAGCATGGCATTGGCACCAAAGCAGACATGTAGACCAATGGTACAGAATAGAAAACACAGAGACAATCACAGACAAATACAGTTATCTCATACTGGAAAAAGGGGCCAAAAACTGGAAAAAAAGATAGCCTATTCAACAAATGGTGCTGGGAAAAAATGGAAAGCCACAAAATGAAATTAAACCTCCATCTCTCATCATGCATGAAATTCAACTCAAAGTGGATCAAAGACTTGGGCACTAGAACAGAGACCCTGTGCTTACTAGAAGAAAACGTTGGCCCAAACTTTTCACCATGTTGGTCTAGGATCTGACTTCCTTAACAAAACCCCTAAACTGCAAGAAATAAAATCGAGAATCAATTAATGGGATGGATTCAAACCAAAAAGCTTCTTCTCAGCAAAATAAATATTGAATAAGTGAAGAGAGAGCCTACAGATTGGGAGAAAATCTTTACCACATGCACCTCAGATAAAGCATTAATCTCTAGGTTATATAAAGCACTCATAAAACTTAACACTAAGAAACAAAATAACCCAATCAGTAAACGGGCTAAGGAACTAAACAGACACTTCACAGAAGAAATACAATCAATCAACAAATATATGAAAAAATGTTCAACATCTCTAGTAATTAGAGAAATGCAAATCAAAACTACTTGAAGATTGCATCTCTCTCTGGTCAGAATGGCAATCATCAAGAATACAAGTAACAATAAATGTTGGCCAGGATGTGGGGGGAAAGGTACACTCATACATTGTTGGAAAGGACTGCAAATTGGTGCAACCACTCTGAAAAGCAGTATGGAGATTCCTCAGAAAACTTGGAATGTAACTACCATTTGACTCAGTTATCCCACTACTTGGCATACACCCAAAGGACTTAAAATCCTTATAACTATAGTGACATGGCCACATCAATGTTTGTAACAACACAATTCACAAGAGCTAAGCTATCAAACCAACCTAGGTGCCCTTCAATAGATGAATGGATAAACAAAAGATGAATATATACATATATTCAATATTCTATTATATATGTATCTACTATATATATATTCAATATTCTCAGCTTTAAAGAAGAATGAAATTATGGCATTTACCAGTAAATAGATGAAGTTGGAGAATATTATGCTAAGTGAAATAAGCCAATCCCAATAAACCAAAGGCCTAATGTTTTCTCTGATGTGGATGTTAATTCACAATAGGACAGGTTGGGGGACAATAGGGAAGAATAGAGTTACTTTACATTAGATAGAGGAGAGTGAATGGAGGGGAGGGGATATGGGGATAGAAAGGATAGTAGAATGCAACAGTCATTATTACCTTATATACATATATGACTGCATGACCGATGTGATTCTACAACATATACAATCAGAAAAATGAGAAATTATACTCCATTTATGTATGATATATCTAAGTGCATAAATCTATTCTGTCATGTATAACTAATTAAAACAAATTAAAAATTAATTAAAAATGTATGAAGATAAAACAAATTATTTCCTGCTAACTCCTTTTCATGTCTTATTTTTTCCATGATTTTCTTTCTGTTGATCTATACACATACAAGCATATTACATACATGTGCAGAGGGTTTGCTTCGATGACTAAAACAAACTTGAATAGGGCTATGTGCATATATCTTCAATTTGCCTCTTTTTTTTTCTTTGAACACTTTATATACAACCCAATAGGATTACAAATTCTTTTAATTTTCCTTTCAAAACATGTAAATATTCAATATAGAGACCCTGTATTTGCTTTTATTGAAAAGTTTATTTCTTTGTTTTCATGTTTGCTTACCTCTTTCCTAATCTCTTCTTCTTTTGCAATAACCACTCAGACTCCTATCTCAGGTGACTGCTCCTAAAACCACTTCTATATATTCTTCTCACTCAGATAATGACATGTCCCTAAAATTTCTAAAATAATGTTGATAATATGTTATGGAAAATTAGTTACATCCATAGTCATAATTCTAGTATATTCTTTTTAAACTATTGTGTTTTATTATGTACAATAAATGTCATAATTTATTAAACCACTTTCCTTATGTTAATGGACATTGACTTTTTTCTAACATTATGTTGCTCTAAAAATGTTGAAATAAATCTCATATCCACAGGATTTTATGTCTATGAGAGTATTCAAAAGATAGTATTTCTGAGTAAAAGTTACATGTTTAATTTATTGTTTAAACAATAAATAATTTCAGATGAATTTCGGGTGAGTCTGTTGATGTCAGTAATAAGAATTATTGCTTTGTAAATATCTTTATCCATGCATTCTCCATTTCTGTTAGACTATTTTGTCTTTCAGTATTATGAAGAATTCCTTGTATATCTGTTGTATTATATATATTATAAATATTAACATTTTATCAATCATAAGCTATACAAATATTATCTTCCTAAATATTCATTTATTGACTTTGTTTCAAGTATCTTCTATACAAAAGTTTTTGTTTGTTTTAAATTTTCACATTCTCATATAGGTCAATATTTTCTTTGCTGCTGAAATTATTGTCTTCTTTCTCTAAGGTCATTGCTTTGAATGAATTATAAGAACTCTTTATTTAAGGAATTTTAAAGATATTTTAATTTTTATTATATCCAGATTTAATTTTTGACAACAGGGTTTTTAAGAATTCCTAATTTTGTTTTCTCCAGATGAGAATCAATTGTGCCAGGGTGATTTCTAAATTAACTTATTTTTCCTTTATAAACCCAATTAGGACTTGGCCATATATTGATTTTTCATAAGTTTGGATATGTTTCAAATTGATACAGTATGAAAAATGCCTGTCATAATGATAATTATTTTTGTATTGATTTTATGAGAAGTGTTTTATAATTCTTTCTAAGGTTTGTTAAGGTATGTGCCTTAATATATAACCCAACTTGTTTTTGGAAATTTATTCTATTCTTAAGGAAGATTTAATACTATCTTATTCAGTTCTCTCAATTATGTTTTTATTTTAATAATTATATTAATTTCCAAGACTGCCTTGACAAATTACCAGAAACTTGTTGGCTTAAAATAATAGTAATTTTTTTCTGTTACACATCTGGAGGCCAAATGCCAAAATCAACTTATTGGCAACTGTTATTGTTTAGATAGTAAATGTCCCCTGAAATCTCATGTATGACACAATGAAGAAAGTGTTTAGAGGTGAAATGACTGGGTTATGAGAATCTTAACCTAATCAGTATGCTAATCTCCTGATAGGGATTAACTGGATGGTTACTATAAGAAGGTAGTTTGTGGCTGGGGGAGGTGCCTCCCAGTGGGTGTCTTTGGGGGATATATTTTGTCCTTGTTAAGCAGAGATCACTCTCTCCCTCTCTGTTTCCTGATGTGATGTCTTGAGCTGCTTGCCTCCACCATACCCTTCTTCCATGATGTTTAGCCTCACCTGAAGTATCCTAGGAATGGAGCCGGCTGTCTATGGACTGAGACCTCTGAAATCATTAAGCCCTTAAATACACTCTTTATTTTCTAAAATTGTTCTTCTCAGGTATTTTAGTCACAGCAGCAAAAAAGCTGATTAAAATATCATCGTTGTTTCCTTCTGGAGGTTCCAAGGGAGAATCCACTGCATGCTTTTCCGCTAGATTTTGGTAGCTGCAGCAGTCTGGCTGTGTTTGTAGAAGCAGCAAACCTTAGTTTTCTTTGTCTTAACCTCTGTCTTTGTTAATCAAACTTCTCTCTCCTTATTCTTGTAAGAACATAAATCATGGGATTTAGGACACTCAAAATCCAAAAGGATCACATATTGATATTCTTAATTTCATCTGCAAGATCTTTTATAGAGATAAGGTCACATTTACAGGTACCAGGGATTAGGACTTGGACATATTTTTGGTGGACACAACTCAACCACTACAATTATATTCATTTAAGTAATAATTTCAGATTAATTAAAATTAATTCACTTACTTAGCAAATACAAAAAAATAGAGATACTACCCTGCATTCTATCTGAACATAATGGACTGAAACTAGTAATTAATGACAGTTTAAAAAAAAGAAGCCACTACAACACCTGGAAACTCAATAATTTGCTATTGAATAATGCATGGGTAACAGAAGACATCAGGGAAGAGATAAAAAAATTCTTGGAGGTAAATGAGAACTCTGATACAACATACCAAAATCTCTGGGACACTATGAAGGCAGTGCTAAGAGAAAAGTTCATTGCATTAACTGCACATATTCAAAGATGTAAAAGTCGACAAATCAATGACCCAAACTGAACCAGGAGGACATACATGACTTAAACAGATCAATTACATGCAAGGAAATAGAAGAGGTCATCAAGAGCCTTCCAACCAAGAAAAGCCCTGGACCAGATGGATTCTCAGCCAAATTCTACAAGACCTACATAGAAGAACTAACTCCAATACTCCTCAAATTATTCCATGAAATAGAAAGGGAAGGAACCCTTCCAAACTCATTCTATGGGGCTAGTATCACCTTGATCCCAAAACCAGACAGAGACACATCAAAAAAGGAAAACTTCAGACCAATATCCCTGATGAATATAGATGCAAAAATTCTTAATAAAATTTTGGCAAATTGTATACAAAAGCATATTAAAAAAATAGCGCACCACGATCAAGTGGGGTTCATTCCAGGGATGCAAGGTTGGTTCAACATACGGAAATCAATACATGTAATCCATCACATCAATAGACTTAAATACAAAAATCACATGATTCTATCAATTGATGCAGAGAAAGCATTTGACAAAATACAGCACCCCTCCGTGTTCAAAACACTAGAGAAACTAGGGATAGTAGGAACATTCCTCAACATGGTTAAAGCAATGTATTCTAAGCCCAAGGCCAATATCATCCTAAATGGAGAAAAATTGGAAGCATTCCCTCTAAAAACTGGAACAAGACAGGAATGCCCTCTCTCACCACTCTTATTCAATATAGTCCTTGAAACTCTTGCCAGAGCAATCAGACAGATGAAGGAAATTAAAGGGATACAAATAGGGAAAGAGGAACTCAAACTATCATTATTTGCAGACAATATGATTCTATAGTTAGAGAATCCAAAAAATTCCACCAGAAAACTTCTAGAACTGATAAATGAATTCAGTAAAATTGCAGGATATAAAATCAATGTACATAAATCAAATGCATTTCTACACATCAGCAATGAATCCTCTGAAAGAGAAATTAGAAAAACTACTCCATTCACAATAGCCTCCAAAAAAATAAAATACTTGGGAATCAATCTAACAAGAGAGGTGAAAGACCTCTACAATGAAAACTACAAGACACTAAAGAAAGAAATTGCAGAACATCTTAGAAGATGGAAAGACCTACCATGCTCCTGGATAGGCAGAATCAATATTATTAAAATGGCCATACTACACAAAGCACTATACAGATTCAATGAAATCCCAATTAAAATCCCAAAGGCCTTTCTTATAGAAATAGAAAAGGCAATCATGAAATTCATTTGGAAAAATAAGAGACCAAGAATAGCTAAAGCTATCCTGAGCAAGAAGAGTGAAGCAGGAGGCATCACAATAGCAGACCTTAAACTTTACTACAAAGCAATAGTAACAAAAACGGCATGGTACTGGCACCAATACAGACACGTAGACCAATGGTGCAGAATAGAAGACACAGAGAGTAATGCACATAAATACAGCTATCTCATACTAGACAAAGGTGCCAAAAACATACATTGGAGAAAAGATAGCCTTTTCAACAAATGGTGCTGGGAAAACTGGAAATCCATATGCAGTAAAATGAAACTAAACCCCTATCTCTCACCATGCATGAAACTCAACTCAAAGTGGATCAAAGAC